>JAIPRN010001732.1:0-40207 GCA_025469175.1 Geopemphigus sp. TES_GeoC_2020
TTGTGAAAATATGGTTATAAGCCAGTTAGCCCGGGATAAATTATCATTTACACCTACTATATTCTCTGAAATTTAATATTATTTAACGTTCCATTGAATTTTATTTAAATGGTATCAATAATAATAAAAGTGTCTGAAAACGTTCCTAAGATTTTCGTTCCAAATTAAATTTTTTTTCAAAATATTTCCAACAAGATTTCCTCTTTTTTCAGAGAATTACGTTAATAGTATCCGACTGTTTTCAAAATAATCATACAATTATACACATAATTCATAAAATCAAGTTAACAGTCGTAACGATTTTTCTCAAAAAAAGTCGTTTTCATTTTCTTCCACTTGACGGTATTGTTTAATTTGTATTTACCGAAATTGTTTTTTATTTTGTACAAAAATGATTGTCTCTGTTTTCATGTTCTTTGTAAGTCGTTATTATTATGAAAAATAAAATAAAGCCACAATATTATCGAAAATAGATGTACTCCTTCGTAGTAAAGCCACAAACCAAGTGCAGAAATATGGCGTTTGTATAAGAGTAACCGATGAAAATTTAATAGTTATAATCGACTCACAAATATAAAATACCATGGAGAAATAACCAGGGCGAATACTATTTCCTAGCCATACTTCAATAAGACTACCTCGGACGACTATCAAAGAGAAGCGCGCGCAAATATAAAATATAATTGACGAAAATAAATAAAAGAGCCGGCGCACGACATTTAGCTGTTATATAACGACGTGAAATATGATACGATTATGATCGAACACGAGACGTTGACCTATTCAATTTTTAATGACGCCCCCGAATTATCTAAAAGTGTATGATTTGTTTATACATTACAATATAAGCGTGTAAATTAACACGTTACGTAAGTACGTTCGCGCAACAATGGCATTTCAGTTCCATGTCAAGTCACGTGCGTCATTCAAATATGTCAACGCCGTAATTCGCGAATGAACTTACAAATGTGAAAACCGCGCGTACAACCGAAAACGCCTTAAGATTAATAACCGTTTCGAAGGTACGTGCAAATAATAGTATATAACGTACGGTGCCGTACTAACCTCGACTTCCACGGTCCTCGTTCCCCGCACAGGTATCCCTTAATCTGTCTCCATTTGGCACGCACCAATAACCTTTGGGCTTTTCTCTGGTTTTCCATTAAATATATTCTCGACTCTTCTTCCTGTTTTTTAATCTTGTACGGCATCAATATCGACGTCTAAGGAATGAAACAATTATTGTAGACGATTCGTTAGATTTTCATGCGAGATTAAGTTTCGGATTTTTTGTTCGTTATCATTATTATCATCGTCGTCGTTGTTTTTAACGAAAGTGCTTAATAACCGTAACAGAAATTAATGAGCACGCCTCAATTAATACGATATACTCAACTTTATATATAATTGAAACTCGCGATATAATTACGTTATTAATAATAGAATACAAAATAGAAAACATTTATTACGCGCGCGTATAAGTTGAAAGTTGCTAATTATATTAACACTCGAAAATAGAAAGTGAACGGCCATTATGACTCTATACATATATATATATATATAATAATAATAATAATAACGCCCGTTATATATCTGTACGTCGAACAGAAAACATAAGTCATCGTTATCCCTTTGCGCGTCAATTACAAAAGAAAAAATATAAGTAAATTATACTCGAAAGTGCCGAGCGCACCAAAAATTTACGTAATCAAATTAGCTACAATACGACAACACAACAACGAAATAAACACGTACGCGAGGATCTTGGAGTTACGGAATAATATAAGAATACACATAAAATACTGACGAGTGGGTTCATTTTTACGTAATCTGACCACTTTATCTTGGAGCATACAAACATATACCAGAATACGCGTCGACATTTGCGAGTATTTGTGAGCATTATTGCTAGTTTTTGTGCGTCACTTCTATACCCAACTAACCTATATTTTATATAACCTAACCTAGTACTTCGACGTGTATATTGAAAGAAACTTATGTGTTCCGGAAATTCATGAATCTATTTCCAAAATATTCGAATAAGTTGTTCTTGATATTTTCGTGAAAACTTAAAATTTCCCGAGGAATTAAAAAACTTTGAATATTAAAACAAATTGCCCAGTCTTTTGTACTTAATTCGCGCGTAAATCGCTAACTATTCATACAGGTTTCGAATTTATATCTCGATATAGGTAGGCTTCATGTACGTAACCTAAATGCATTTCGCACAATATGTCAAAAATAAATTTAAAAAATGGTAAACTATCGACCAGCTATACTCTTGTGATAAAAAAATAAAATCCGCTTAACTAAACATATATTACTGTTAAAATCAATCAGATTAGACATTAACCGGATTTATTCATTTCTCTATAAATATAGATAATAAATTCACACTAATAAATTATAGATACAGTATATTACTGCAGAGAAAAATTTAAACAAACTCTACTAATATTATATTAATATTGACTGATATGGATAATATAAAAGAAATAAGCAGTATTGAAATTAGATTAAATTTTAACTACTATAAGCTATTTTTAACTTCACTTTTTGGTTTTATAAAATCAAAACGTTGTTTTCTCGTCATAATTTAATGAAATTTAATGAAATTAACGTAATTATATTATTTAATATTATTACCAAATAAAAAGATTTTAAAAATGTTTGAAAACAACTATATCAAATTAAAAATTTAAGTATTATGGCAGCTAACTGCAGAATAAGGACGTTATTGAAAACATACAATAAAAAACGAGCGATAATTATATACAAATATTTGTCATTTTCAAAACAACTCGGAAGACTGACGAAATGTGGTGAATGAAAAAAAGCGATTTAGCTTCACCCGGTGTGAAATCCGAAAAAACTTGTTGAAGGAATAAAATAATACGAAAAGGTTTTTTTTATGTATAATGCTTAACTATAGAAACGTAGAAAAAATTTATTTTTCGAATTGGTAAAAAGTAATTCGTATCCGTGATATAATATTTGAACGAATAAAGGTTCCAACGGAAAGGAACGAATTTTCGGGGACGGCAAAACGATTTTAAGCTAAATCTGGAAATTGAGGAAAATTAATTAGCGAATTATCTGAGAAAATAGTGCCCAATCACGTAAAAAGTCATAACAAGTATATCGAACAACCTGCACGAGTGCCTATATATATATGTATATATATGTGTGTGAGTGTATTATATTGGTATAAACCTGGAATGCTTTTCGACTCTCCGCGACTAGTCGACTCCTGGTGTCCAAAGCGTTCTTGTACGATTCGTAACACTCAGCCCAAAACGTGTTCATGGACTCCGTGATCTCCGCGTTCATTGACCGCCGGTATTCCTTGCAAAAGTCCGACACCTGCGAAAACGAAACAAATAAACGAACTAGAATACCAATCCGTCACGAACGCCGCATCAATCATTATAACAACACGCGCCGACAATTGTCGTACTTTCCATTTTGCACGGGTGTGACGAGATAGCGCGACGTTTACATGAATATTCGCCCATTGTGCGATTCTAATTTAAAACGCATCTTCCCGACGGACGGGGGAGAGTGTTGGGTCAAAGGTAAACGCGCAATTAAGGTATGTGACGCGTGTCAGAAACTCAGGCACACGTACATAACATGATGACTTATGATGATGATGACGAGCCGCGAATTTCTCTACGATGCCACCGCCCAAGTCGGGGTGGCGTCTGTGAACACAATACGATAATAATATTCGCGGCCGGTGAAACCGGCGTTACTTATTCGTAAATCGTGTGCTGTTCAAACAACAATGTGTTGGAAATTACGTCACGATTTCGACAACTTCTAATGTCGGAAAATTAAAAAAAAAAATCATAATTACAATTTCCATATTGCGCACGGTAACGTGTATATATCAATTAGTAAAGAAATTCGAAGCGACGATCGTTTTTTATTTTATTTATTTTTTTTGTAGGTTGCCGAACGATTATGTTAAAAATAGCATTGAGAAGGCGTAGTATCTTATTTATATATGACTATATAAAATGATTACACTATATAACGAATATTGCTGTTGGCCGTTAAAATCTATTAAAACAAAAACAAATGTTTTAAAAAATTTTAAAAGGTTAACCAAAAATAAAACGGGAACCGGACGTAAGAAAATTGTTTGAAATTTTTAAGTACTCGAAAAACGCGAGAAATTAAAATACGTCAAATATTGATCGAATTTTGTGCCGGAAAATAGTGGGCTAGGTGCAAAAATACGATTTAAAACAAAATAATATCATACGCACGTACACGCGCCTCGTAGTGTATAACAAACACTTAAAATAACGCGAAAACTGTAATTATACATCTAATATAGCCCGTTATAATCGTGTGTCAACTGAAGTCAATATTCGAAAAAACATTCCACTGCGCATTTTATGGGTCCAGCTAGCAATTTCGGTAAGCACGCGGCTTTCTATACGCGTTCGTGTACACATACATATATGCATGCCACGATGCGGACAATGACGTCGTCCACTTGCTTCACCACGCACACCCGAATAAAAAGAAACATGTCGTTCTAGGGTCGTCATGCCGTTTCAAAAAAAAAAATCCCGATGATTTCACTTTCTGAAACCTTTACGTCGTGACCCCTCCGTGCCCATTATGGTGGTCAGATACCGTGAGAAACGCGTCGTTATATTATTATTGTTATGATTGTATACTACCACTAGCCCCCTCTAATGGCGTGGTTACGTTACATATATTTTTTCTCACAGTGAAAGGAAATATCGTCCGTACATTTCAATAATATCTATCGTCAAGTTCGATATCACGCCGAGCTACCAGGCGGGCGGTCCAAATTTGCAATAAGAGACTCACGACGATTGTACGGGTAAATATAACGAATATAGTCGCCAAATTTGTTTTTTTTGCCGAGTAATGACCGGAATTTTAACGAGAGTTAATAAAACCTACAGAGAAATATTGTAAACCCAAACCGAAACACATACTCAATTCGCAAAGTTGAGACGAGTATAATTTTACCGCGTTAAATTAGGTTGAAAATTAGCTTTGAATTGAAAGTAACTTCGCTTATTTAACATTTCCAAATGAACAGTCAAAAATAGCTTAAAAACTAAACACTTTCCAACGGTCGAAACATCCCCGTATATTTTTGTAATTTAAACTAACATTAATATCAAACATCCCACTAACTCATAATACATTCAATATATTTTTAGACGAACGGTCCAGGAGATCTCAAGTGTCCGTGTTGTTTTCAAGAGCGCCATGGAAAAAATGTGTAATTTAATGACCACAGTACCGTTGTTTTTTGTCAAAATAAAACTTATACAAACAATGTCCAAACTATTAAAGCTACTCAAATTGAATGATATAATTATTCATAATTTTAGAAAACAATAATTATCATATTTAGAAACGAACATTTCCCGAGACTTTTTACACTAGCGTTTATAAATTATCACGACTACAAAAATAATTGATTATATTAAAAAAAAAATTGAACTTTTCGACTTCACATTAGTATCTAACACGTTAATGGATTCACCCTTAACAATTTAAAATTTTTAATACCATTGCCGTTTCCGTGTTATGAAATGTTTAAACTCTGTTAAGAAAATTCATCATAACTCATAAACGTAGAAATTCTAAAACACTGACTACTATAATAATTGTGTGCAGTAGGTAACAATTTTTCCCAATATTTTATTAATTCGAATGGTGAAAACGGGAGCCGATCCTTGATTGATAAATTGGTCATAAAACACAAAAATTCGAAAGAAAAGGCAAATCACAAACATTTTGGTAGTGGGCCCAACTTCATAGAGTTTAAACGAATCAAAGGACTCGTGACCGGAGAGTTTAGAGTTGTATATTAAATATGCAAACAACGATAAATCGTAATACTCGAAAAAAGATTCTAAATTACGCTAGCATAGTTTATTATTATTAAATAACGCGATAAAAATTATATAAATCAAAGTTTATACGACGTTTTCAAATATAAAAATACGAAAATCGCTTTAACAAAAACAAATACGATGTCAACAATTTCGCCGGTTTTTCTTTTATACAATTTTCCGGTTGTTGCTTAAGGAAATTACTGAGAAAATCGAAAAACGTATCAAACAAGATACCAGCTAAATACAAATTGCTTCCAAAACGTAACGATTGTCGAGATCATCCAAGCAATACTACTTGTACAGGAAAGTGTTCACGGACAAAATAAAAATAATACGTTTGAAAAAAAATAAACAGAGAACCACGGGTATGGCGTAAATGTCGATTTACATAATATCGTATATGATATTCCTTATATTAATAAAATGTACGATTATTTTTGTTTTTCGTCTATTGAAAATTTGTCAAACATAACTCTACCATATCGTATGTACGTGTGCATAATGTTCATCTATGTACTAAAGGGTTACATATAGAAAGTGATATATTTTAACGTATGTAATAAATTCGTTTTTTTAAATCCTGTTTTTTATTTATTACTATACTCCGAGTAATTATAATACTCTGTGATTTTACCAAAAAAATCTCAAAGGAAAATGTATACAATTATTATTTATTTACGTGAAGTTTTACGTGTGAAAGTATATAGGGAAATAATAGTTTGGTTCTGCTCACCAATCCGCACACTCACTCACCAAAATGTAAACGCTAATAAATAATACCAAACCATTGGTTCAATATCCAAATTGAAAAAATTTCACATTGATACGATAACAACATTTTGAAAAAAATATTCTGTTTTTTATCACCAAAAATAGTAAAAAAATCACATAGATATAAAATTAAAAACAAATTTTTTTGTCAAAATGTAATATTTATTTTGTTTAACAAAACAATTATACGCATATATTGCAGTTGTGTATACATATATTTTCACGTGTTCTTGACCTTGAAAACTGCTTGAAAAATTGTAACGACTATTTTATTTATGTTTTCGAGAACAAGAAAGTAATTTAGTTAGTCACAAAAATTTCAGAAAATCATTTAATCTAAGAAAAAAATAAGTTACAAAATGAACGAATAAACGTTCCAAACATTTTTAAGACAAAGTCAAACACACTGCAACAGAACACACTCTATTTGGCGCTTTTCATACAGTAGAATATTACAATTTGTCTTTGGGTATATTCGTTGCAATGCATATGATTTACGTATCCTATGGATAAAAATCTATAGCTAATTTGCTCATTCCTAGGTTCATAAAAAAATGATAATTTAAAAAAAAACTAGAAGCGAAATTTAACCTTCTCCCTGTACATATATAAATTATTATATATAAAATTAAACTTTAAATTTTCTCTTTACTTTTTCAATATTAACAAACTCGAAATAGACTAGGAAAATTAGCGTTATGTATCGGTATACAACTGATTACTCTCAGTAATTTGTATTCGAACGTTTAATCATTTCTCTAATTTTGCTTGAAATTAAATCATAGTTTATTTTTCCTGTTTACTTGTCAAATACAACTTATTCGTTATAAATAATTTAATAATGTATTGGCTATCATCTGTTGGTGATCGTAACATTGTAAAAATACGAAACAGTCTTATCACTGAATATTTAAATTATTCGACTTAAGTTTTTTTTTGTATTAAATTTCAAATGTTTATAAAACAAAAATGGATAATAATTGTTTATTTTTTACTTTTTAAACGGTTTAAAGCACGAAAGAATTACATACTCCGATAACATATTGTTTAAAAACGAACGGATGTATAAATCGAATAAAAGGTTTAAACATGTTTAAAAAAAATCTAAAAGGGAAATTAGTTACAATATTAACCGAAGTAAAGTTAAACACGCTTTAGAATTTGCAATTGAATGTACTTAGAATCCAAATATATATAATAGTTTATCGCGAAGTTTAAGTTCATTCACGAAAACGACAAAATCTCATTTCGATACTGCACAGTTATACTCAAATTATCGAGTGTCAAACCATCGAGAAATAAATAGTTTCGTGGAATATTTTCGGAAACGAGAATACAGTTTTAGGTGACCGGCGTTTTATGAGAGCGAAAAATAAAATGGCGTGTACTGACGAGTTAGGTTTCTGTAGGCACACACATACACACATACATATGCGTACATGCTACATGTCACTACTGATCACTCAGTATATACCACGTAAGTATACATACGTACATTGATGCCGCCGCAGCCGCCACTGCAACAGCAGCAGTTAAGACGCCGACGCACGCATGGAAACACTTTCGCTAGAATTACATATAGTGCGTGGCGTATCGGAACAATAAGGATTCAAATAAAACGAAATGAATATCATTCCTAAGAGGAAGAACGAATTATTGTTATAGTTGTTATTATTCGCATATGGAAAAACGACCGACGCGACTAGACTATACAATGGTATTTGGAACGATATTGTCATTGAAAAATATAAAACGATAAGAAAATATATCACATTCGTACGGAAAATCATAAACGTCATATTACGGAAGAAAATGTCGTCATTACAAGTTATTATTATTATAATGATCGAAACGTACGAAATATACATAATTTAATTTAAGTACCCCCATCGGGCGGTAGAACCGCGGACTTTATATTTATTTCATACGTACGCGCTCATCGAGCGAATACAGTCAGGTTAGATTTATTAGAAATGATTGTTAGTATGTTGTAAATTGCGATAACGTTTTGGGATAAACTAATAATGAAATTTACGAAAACAATTAATTAATTTAAAAAAAAAATTAGACGCAATCTGTTGACAGTTAAAGGAAATCAGTATACACGCGTATAATATCACGGCTTAAAAGTCCTATTATAACTATTAGTCACGACAGCTAGAGTGAAGTGTGGGGAACTACAGCAAACTAACCTATGAACTTAAAAAAGAGAAAGGAGTTAACAGGAAGTATAAAAAAATATTACCGAAAAGTAAACTATTCAAATGTTTTGCGATTATGAAGTAAATTAACACGTAGGAAAAAACTCGAGATAACTGAATTCATAAAGTTGTCTATTAACTAGTTGAACACCTTTTAAGTTAAAAGGTATTTTTTTTTAACGTCACTACTTACTTAATTCCCTTATATTAGTAGTTGATTGTCACAAAAGAAACATATTTAAAACGTCTTTCCCTGTATAACTATTTGAAATAGGTTACTTATTTGTACATATTTTGATTAGGTAACCAAATTTCAATAATTATTACGAAAGAACAATCGAAACCTCGGAGACATTTTTATTCGTCAACTTATTAAGGGACAATTAGTGTCAGGCATTTTTGAATAATCTGGAGTAGTTGACTATCGTATATATTTTGACCACTATACAATTTGACCCCGTTACCCATATTTAACATTTTTTTCGAGCAATTTTAATTAATTTTAGTTTTCTTAAATTCAAAATTCTAGCAAAGAAAACACGAAATATATAACATGAATTCATTTTCGACTAAATTTCAACACGCGTATGTATGTAATACAAATAAATAAAAAAAAACAAAATGATTAGCTGGAAATATTACAAAACTATTTTCTTATAATCGAAGATTAACCGACTCGTTGTTAAATCATAGTAATGTTACAAACATTTGACGATCCGTTGATAATTTTGAATTGCATGCACGTTCGCGATATAACTCATGCAATATCTCACGATGGAAGTAAATACTCTGATTAAACCCCCCCTCCGAAGGTTGAAGTAAGACGTCAAGTAATAATTGATAATAAATAAATATAAAAATAAAAAGGAATTTTCGTACGATTCTACCGAAATCTTTTGAATTAGTGTATACAAAAAAAAAAGTAAATACATGTTTTCAAAGAATATGTCAAAAACGTCACGAATTGAAATTCTCGTACAAATTGAAATAACAACCAAAAGAGTACACACGTAATACATCCATTAAACTGTGAGTTTAAAATATAAAAAAATACAATGAGTACTATTTATCAGGACATTTACTAAAAAAAAATCATTGTCTCCATTTCGTGTATGCGATGTCGTGAAGTCTTTGTGTATGTTTAGATTTAATAGACAGGTCCCGTGTTGTTTGTGAGTTACGAAAATTGTGAGCATTTGCATCCCGCGAATTTCTCTTTCTACATAATTTACCGTGTAACCTTCAAGTCGAATATTGTTCAACGACGTAAAGAGCATAACGGCAATGTACAATATCCAGTACTTCCTAAATCTTGTTTTAAAAATTTCTTTATAAATGAATATTAAAAGAAAAAATAAACATACAAAAGACAACCACAATTTAAAAAACTTTTATTTCCACTACCTCTTGTCATTTTTCCGAATCCCCTGTACATATCCGTTATTATTATTATTATTATTATTATTATTATTATTATTATTATTATTATTATTATTATTATCAATATGTTTATAACAAACATGAAATTTCTACAGAAAATTAAGTACATATAATTTGGACAGAGTAAAACACGTATTAATAAATACGCCGAACTATATTTTATATATAATTATCTTCCACCGGATGAACGATATGAACGATAAATAATGACATTAGCAAATTATACATGAATGAAACGGGTAATTTTAACGAGTATGATGCGTATACATATTACGTCAATATATATATATATATATATATATTTATATAGTTGATTATTATATAAATTAAGTCAAAATCTACGATTATATTGTTTTTTCGCCCTTAAAAGTGATTAGATTTCTTCAAATAAAATTGTTTCTAGTTATGAACCCAATAAAATAATAAGTATCAATATAACATACAGCCGTTAAGTACGTGACGTTTTTCACTTTAAACTATATTATGTGCAAATTAAGAACACTATTAGTTTTTACAACAATGTGAATAAATAAGTATATACGCGCAGTTCAAGAAATTGAAAAACGATAACTGAAACAAATGTACACAAAATAAGTTAAAAACAAAGACAATCATGGCTAGTTGTGTAAAATACATATTAATTTTTATTCGTTGTTATTTTACTGATAAAGTATATTTGTAGAATTAAATATTGTTTATCGGTTTTACTTTTTTCAATATGTAAATTATAAAGTTCTAAACCTAACTAACCATACGTTAACTTATAAATTGTTTTTTTTCATTTTCATCTTCAAAGAGTAAAAACGTAAAATCAAATCATATCAAATACAAATATACTGTACGTGACAATTTTTGTAAAATCCAAAAAGCCTTTTATGTTACTCAAAATTCTGATTTAATCAAAAATTATCACGATTTACCTCTTAAATGTTAAGATTTAAATTCTTAAAACAGCAAATTTTATGATAACTACAAATTTAAAATAAAATCACGAATTTATAATAATTATTCCTCAAACCTAATAGTAAATAACAAAGAAATCAAAAACGTCAGACAAAATACTATTCGCCAAATATTCGTAACTAGAAAATAGATAAATGTTGTTATTATACATCAGATTACTATACAAAAATTTTCTCGGTCAAACCTCAACAATCATTTCCCTCCAAATCAAAAATAAACTACAATATCGAAATTTTGTCATCTTTGCAATGTTTAAGAAATTTTTCTCGAGTTTAAGAAAACATTATCATAGAAAAACCTTAAAATAATCGAAAATTTATCGTATATGGAAAATTTATCGTTATTATTTCGTTACGCTAGACGACGAAACTATGAAAATCAAAAAACACGTCGAACAAAACACCGTTAGTAGAATCTCCAACGCTCAAAATGAGTAATACAGATTTAATATGGATCGAAAGTTACCCCAATAAGTGTTCGTAGACAGGACAGTTTTTAAAAAAAAAAACGAATAACCGTATGGCAATGGAAGCATGGGGAATACATCGTTTGCTCAGACGTGTATAAGTGTGTTAGAATGTTTTTTCTAGACGATATATTCGAGTCACAAAATCAGTACGTTTATTGCTGCTTCGCCATTTAATATATATACAAACTCGTGTATATATATATATATATATATATATATATAGTGAGTCACCGGGGTCAAAACAATTTTTTCATTAAAGTGCGACTCTATAATATATTATTATATATTGCGTGACTTTGTTTCGCCGCAGATGAAAGTTTAACGCGTCTGTGAAGCGAAAAACTGAGTATAGCCGGGCGCTTATTATTCACGGTCAGCCGTATATCAATTAAGCAAAAAAAATAATAACATCGACAAAAAATATAATAACGTTCGATGGGTTTTCGAGATTATTTACGGCGCACGTAGCAATGCTGCGGCGCGTGTACTACGTGAGTGGGAAAGCGAGTTCCGGGTGTTAAATATACTGTTAGATAGAATGTCAGCGAGAGAAACAGAAGACACGTTCGTCGAAGTCTCCGACAGAACTCAGTAGTAGTAGTTCCACTAGTAATAGTCGCGATCGTCGTAGTCGTCGACGTCGTTGTAGTAGTAATAGAAGTAGTTGGTTTAGTGGTAGTTTACCAGGACGCTGCGTGATATCTACAACTATATAACTCGTTTCTATACATAAAAGTCAAAAAAATATTTTGTGCCAGTGTTTTTTTTAATTGTGTTTAACATTTACATTTATTATAACGACGACGCACGTTGTATTATTCAGTATAAATAGTGGTTTTTTTGTTTTTTAAATTATTTTGGTCGTAAAAAATTTGGGTATATATTTTTTAAATCCGAAATGATGACCAAACGAATCATTCAAGCTGTAAGTATATTCACAATAACCACAGAAACTATAAAGCTCATTATTAATTGTTTATGAACGTCTCAATAAAAAAAGTATAGTTACATTTCGCTTAATAATATTAAACGAGCTACCTCGAATTTTTACGTCGAGTTATCGTATTTTAACTATTTCCCTCGAAATGTGATGCTAGGCAAAAATTATTAGATAAAAACGAGAAATTTAATTACAAGTGCTCACCATCGATTTAATAATATATTTTAATTTTACCCATACATCGATATAGGTAACAAAACGAATTTCATTACTAAAACTAATTTACAATACGAACAGTCTTTCCATTCATCCTTGCAATATACGTCTTAAGTAAACTTATTTTATTTTTAAAAAGCTTTCAACGAATATAATTATAACTTGCGAACAAATTTGATTGAATAATTTTGGCTAATAAACGAAAATCTATATAAATTCACCCAATTTTGAATCATATATATATAGTATTCAAAAATAACAGTTAATACGGTTTGCATATTTATATATATAATGAAAGGATTCGTCGACATGAATAAAAAAACCGCATTTTCGACTAAGTTCAATACTCGTATTCAGTATACAAAACAATAAAAAATTATACATTTTTCGTAAAGGAACAAAAATGCATTCGTACATTATAAATATAAGTCATATTGTGCAAGTTTTAATTTTTTTCTCCCGTAGGAATTAATATATTTTTAAATTTCAATTATTGTATCATTCAAAACTGCTTAAATTATAAACACGTTACAAACACCTTTTTGCATTTTTGGGTCACATAAGAAATAAGGTAATTTGTTTTCGTAATACACCGAATTTCGATCATTCAGTCATGTTTATTTATTTTAGCTACCAAATAATCGTTTGAAATCAGTGCCGTAACTACAAAGGATCGGAATATGCGGTCGCTCCCCAGGTCCATACATTTAGGGAACTTAATGTTAAATTTCTTTTTTTTCGAGTTCGATAAAAAATATACATAATATAAAATCTACTGCTATCCTTATTTCACCTGTTAGATTATTATGAATTGTTACAAATTTTTACGAAACTCGTATACGTGAACATTGTTTTATCGTCCCAATATTATTTTATTCGATAATGAAGCGACAATGATAATAATGATAACTTTAAGGATCACATCCCACGTCGAGGTATTTTCGCCGTCTGGTCAGAACGCGAAAAATTTCAAGATTAAAAATTGTTAAAAATTATCTTCGTTATTATTATGTCCCAAACTTGTTTGGCCAATTTAGCTTTACTACAATATTCTAATACAAAAACCATAAAGAACGAAATTGACACGTCATATATTATATCCAATTTTAAAAATGAAATAAATAGAATATTTCAGATTCTATATTTATTAAAATAAATAAAAACTATTTTATATGCGTATATCAACCATTAATTCGTTAAGGATACTCGTATTTGAAAAATAAATTTCGAACATAAATAGATATTAAATGCTTATTAGTTATTTGTTTTTGTTTTTATTTTAACTAATTGATAAACAAATATAAATATAATAGAGTATTATGTTGCAATTTATATTTAAAAAGACGTGTATTAATATTTCTTTTTTTAATAAAAACCTAAACAACTATATATTAGACGTTTACCTACATAAATATAACAAGTTTTAAAATAACCTCGTGAGACCCTACTTTAATAATATTCTACTTAATAGTGTGTACTACCTGTGTGTGTATGTATGTATGTATGTATGTGCATGTTGTTTAACTGTAAATAAAAATAATTATCCGTTAACCGCAAACTTCAAATTCGCATACCAAAATATTATTCCCCCGAAAACCAATTTTTTTAAACTATTTTTAATTGTTTATTTTAAGAATAAATTTAATTATTTAACTTTAATTAAACTATTTTATTATATCATTAATTATTTCTATTTGAATAAAACGTTTTATTCAGAAATAAAAACACAGTTTCTTTATGTTTTAAATTGTTAAAATATCTCCTTGCACCATACAGCAGTGTAAACGTTGTAACTATCAAGTAATAATAAACATACGTCATAATTCTAAGTTTTTATATTTGTAGACATTCTATATTGATTAAATCTCCCTTTAAACTAAAATTCTCATATTAATAAATATTTTCGGAAATATTTTAAAAATTAAACACGCAAAATATATAATAAATTAAGTTAAAACGCTTTATTTTGTCTGTCCATTCAATCAAATTTTTTTAAATTTATATGAATGATGTTATATTGATTTAAGACATTTTTTATAAGTTCAATTATAAAGGTATTCTAATGACATGATTCCATATTACGAAAAATATTTGTTTATTATCATAGAACTATATTATATATACACACAAATGCGACGTTTTTTATTTAATAATTTCTATTATTAATTTTAAAAAAATATTTTTGGACTTTTACAAATTATATTTATTATACAAATATTATGTTAATAAAACCATAAATTTAAAACTTTTAATACCGTGCACTATTACACGTATAGTATATTAATTTTTCTGTTGGTATTATGTAAATTAAAAAAAAATTATAACACAAAGTTAAAATATAAATTACAATATATAACAAAAACAAATATTTTAAGTATGATTTTTGAGTTTTAATATTTTAATAATTTATTATACAACAGTTTAATTGATTAACTATTATTGATTCATTAATTTCCATTAAATACTATATCCATTACATAATAATCTAACGCGCCTATGTATACAATTATTATAATTTGAAAAATTCGCAAAGTGGGTAAATGAACTTTTACGAGTCCAAAAAATATTCTCAACTATGTGTGAAAAATGTATAATTACATATAATTAGATCTTGATTTAATTATAAAATGCACAGTGTATGTATAACAGAAGCAAGATTATATACATCTTATAAAAATTTGGAAAACTGTACGATTTAAGAGCTATGATATATTACATAAAATATAGTTATTTTCTTTTAACGAAATATATTGTATATACAGTTCAATCTCTAGTGCAAAAAATCTGTAGTCCACATATGTATAAATCAAAATTTAACCTAGATATTTAATACGAAAACAATTAACAATAATGTAATTATTTTTTAAATTGTAACACAATTAACTAGATACGAATTTTATAGTAAATATTATATATATATATATATATGAAAATAAAATAGTTTGGTCAAAAAAGAAATTTCAACTGTTCAAAAAAGAAAAAAATCCGTCTGCCTATACACTCACAATAAATAAAAGCACATAAATCATAAGAAGATAAATCATTAATTTTCACTTTTCATAATATATACTTTTCCTATATATATACACATATATTACAAAAAAGAATATATACAGATGCTATACGGTTTCCTAACATATATAAACACTTTCACGGGTTTTCTTCATAATTCTTAAAATCCAATAGCATGATTTACTAAAAACACATTACTCATTTTAAATTAAAATATATGATTACAAAAGTAACGAGCCGAAGACACTGTGGAATCTTTGTTCAATTAAGTTACTTAAACAGAGATTTTAGTGTTGTATTTATATTTGGAATTTAAAAGGACCTTAAAAAATTATTTGAAAAAATTGTCGAATGATTAAGGTAACTGAACATTTTACGAAATGTGTATATGTGTATAAACATCAGTTATAATAATTATAGATTTTTATACACTACGTCATTGAGATATGATTAAAATAATCGACTATATATTTTCCAAGTTTAAAGTAGAAACATTTTTTTAAACAATATCAATATTACCACACGTGAAATTATTAAAATTTTCAGTAAATTATATTTTAAAACGTTTGTACAAAATTTATTTATCTTTGTATATTTGTTAATTAGTTTTGGAATAAACGTTTTTTAATTAATCTTATATTAAATGTACAACCCTCAGATTCCCAAAATGTCTCATGTCACAAATATAATAGAACACAATTATTATTTTATACAAAAATTAAATGTTGTTAAAATATCATATGGTTAATTTAATGTATTTAACGTTTAGGCTTTTGGTGTAAAATTTAAAATTGTGTTAATTATAACCAATAAAAAACCACGAAATTATTAAAATTTTCAAAATATATTATTTAGTTCAAATCTGCAAAAATATAAAATTATCAACGAAAAACGTACACCTAAATCACCCTTTATATAAAATTCGTTACAAAATAGACTTTACATCAAAATTCATTAAGATACTTGTACTATAATACGAAATTGTTCATAGATAAGCCCATAAAAATAATAATAATAAAATATTCCCTTAATATACAACTCTACTTCTGACTCCATTAGCTATAATTGTAGTTAAATATGATTTATCAATTAGAATCTTGTGAAATAATAAATGTTTATTATATTTTGTGTTTTTTTAAATAAAATATTATGTGAGACGTCATATTAAAAAATATTTAAATATAAATACATAAAAAGTGTAAGACACAAAATGTAATCAAATATCTAAAAAACGATACTAAACCAATTAATTTTCTTCGAAAACCGCAAGTGATATTATAAAAAACAAATCGTCTTAAAATATTTATGCAATTTTTTTAACATTTTTGTTGTTTTAATAAAATAGATTTTATTATGAATATAGTTTTTTGCAACAAAATAAATCAAAATTTCAGTAATGTTTGTTTTTGATATATTTTAGAACGTTCAAAAAAAGTCTATCCTAAAACTTATGAAATTATATTAAGAATCGATATTTTCAATCTATAATACATAAAATAAAATACACTATTGTTCACTATAATACACTATATGCACTTTATAAAGCCAAATAAAATTAATGGGAAAATTCGAGAAACGTATAATAAAGGAGACAGTATAAAATTTAAGAATAAAATATAAAAAATGTTTGGGGACATCAAAGTGGTTTTTAACAACAAATCGGAAGATATTTTTGATTTAAAGATCGTAACAATATATTTACCTTTCCCCCAAGTATATTTTCATGTTAATGATAATAATTATACTATATAATTTTCTTCTTATTTAGATAACGTATGACAATCGTACAAAAAACTCATCTGAGAAATATCAAACATATATTACTTTAAATACTCCTCAATTTTGCAATGAACAATTTCATTTAAACCTTGATCTTTTCAAAAATGAACCAACATAGTCATCAATGACCACTAAAAATAGTGTCCCATAACGTAATTGTCTAATGCTGATTACAATATTAAACAACACTAACGTAAAATCGTATACGAAATGGTTTTAAAAAAAACAAACAATTAATTTTCGAATATTAATTTGCAAAAAAGGAAAATTCTAATTTACGGCGCTTTACTATTAAATAAATTAAGAATTAACACACAATTTTCGTTTTTTTTTTAAAAAATTAAAATATCAATTTAAAAATTACTTAAGTAAATTAAGTAAAAAAAAATTGTGGTTAAATAAATTCTTTACATAAATTTCTTTTTATTTCCCAAATATAATTTCGTACACTTGAAAAAGAATCAAAATATGAACCTATTTTTTGCAATTAAAATCAATCATTTTTGTATAAGTTTAAAATCAGTCTGTTTACAATCAAACATTTTTTCGTTTTATTATTTCTTATAAGAACATACTATTATATAAAACACACGTTTACGTCCCCCGAAAGATACATCTAAAGACTATGGACGACTCAAAAGTGACAAAATATTTACAGGCATTTTCAAACAGCTTTAACACGTTTAGATTGTTTTTTAGAGCAGATATTTATGTTTTATTTTTTTGACACTATTAGTTCTAATACAACACTGATGACTACCAACAAGCATTAGTACTGAATCGCATGTTTTAAACACGTAAATTATTAAATATAAGTATGAATATACCCATTTATAATTATGTTGCCCGGGCCGTAAATAGACCATAAACATATTTAGGGAAACTAGTTGTGAAATTATATGTGTCCTTAACATAAATAAAGACCGTTTAAATAATAATCCTTATATAATTAACACGAAGTCATTTTAATTTTTAAAAATAATTCTTCGCCGTTTTTTTATTTCATTTTACATTTGTATGGATAAAGAAATAAAATGTGTGTATATAATATTTTCGACCTTAAACATTACCAATCGATAAAAAAAATTATTATTTTTAGTAAAACAGATAGAAAACACTGAAAATAATTTGCGCGGTTTTTAAACCACCTGTTCTACACACTTCGTAGGTTTTTCCTTATATAATATTAACAAAAAGAATAATAAACTTTAAAAATACCTCGGAATAATAAAAATATACCTCGATTGTATACATGTAATAGTAATTAATACAAGTCAAAACACAATCTCGACAGAACAACTTCAGATCTAACGAAATTCGTCTAACTAATTTAGATCCAATATAAATGATATCCAATATTATCCCACTAATTTATTTCAAAAGTACATTTTCTTTATACATTCTATATAATTATATAAAATAGACGAAAGTTTACTTTCGTTATTTTCAAATACTTTTATATGGATTATATATATTATTAATAAATTAAGTTTTTACTAAAACAAATTTTTAAAAATCTATTCGTAACAAATAAAATAAATTCAACAACTATTATGACTAGGAAAAATTAGGCTACGCGTCCCCCAAATGTGCACCTAGATGACAATTAGACATTAAGTTATTCAGACAACGTTAATTAGACACAATACTAAGGATAGAATAAATCGAAATCGTATATAATTCTTCCAACTTATTAACTTATTAATCCGTCATTATGCACCGTATAAAAAATACGATTAATTCGTTTGTATTTATATTTAAATAATAATAATTAATTTTTTTGGATATTTTCTTCGTGCAACCTAATTTCTTTTAAGCCTTAAATTCTTCATTCTACCTAAGCATTTACAATATATGAAAACAAAAAACAAAACACCCGCAATTATACAATAAGACGTGTTCGATTTGATCTTAAGCAATCTATGTCGAATTCGATTTTCTTATTCCACTATTATTATTATTATTATTATTATTATTATTATAACAATATGATAAAAAGGTATAATTCCAAAACGTTTCATTCAACGAAAACGTAATATAATAACTGATGCAGTGTATATAGTCCGTACCATCAAAACACTTTACATATATATATATATATATATATATAAGAACACCGTTCTAAAAAAAATACAACAATATGATTCGCCGTTAGTGAAAGTGTAATTCCGTTTTTTTTGTCATCTTATTGTAATATGTCAATTAATAACATAAATCGTACACACATACATGGTATATCACATTTAAAGACGAGTGTATGCATTATTTGTCTTTTCGAATATGATCCATCTCCGACTCGATTCCGCACACGCGCGTATATAATATATATAAATCGATACATCCAGAAAATATCTACGTATTAAAACCGTGTTTCACGCATTGGTAAAAAAAATTCGCGATTGCAATTTTTCAAAAGCAATATGTAGGTTTTTAAAAATTGTCTTTCCATCATTACGCCAATATTCTAAATACTTATTAGTTATAGGATATAGATTTCGAAATATATTTGCGTCTTTTTTAAATTCTTGACAAACTACAAATATGTTTCAGTTAAACATTATCCTATAATTGTAATTATTTTCATTATACGGTCGACAGATTGAAATTGTTGCGCCTAAATGACAAAAACTCGCACATTTTTCATGGAATAACTATATTTATTCGCATTAATTGTGTAAATCGATTTTATAAAAAACTCGTCGCAATACAGAATATACAAAAAATGCTTCTTGGTATAGAAAACGCGCATTAATAGTAAACTGATATTAATATAAATTCGAAGTTTAGAAAAAAAAGCGACACGTAGTACAACGACGAAATTATGACCAAACAACCGACTTCGAAAAAGGTCGATATCATTACCGAGTATCGTGTTATTACTTTTACGCGTCACGTTTAAACTATTCGTCAAATTTATAATTAGTCGCTAATTAATTTTAGAACGTCGAAAATCAACAAATTACGAGAAAACAAAGAACCGCGGTACATGATAACAACAATCACGGTTACTTATAACGTACTATTTTATCGACACGTATTACGCGCGCCAAGTGCCCGAAATGTGTGAAATCAATTATTCGCAACTCCGATTAATACGGATAAAACGCGGACCGCGTCAACTATGTGTATTGATCGAAAAAATTCATCGTTCGAACGACTCAAATCGAAACTCACGTCGGCGGCGGCCGACAATTCGGCGCCTCTTAATCCTGTTTAGAAAGAATGAGGAAAAACCACCGCCGCCGAGAGGTCGTAAGTAATAAACTGCACGGGTCATCGGACGAATCGGTGCCAGTAGATGAAGGTCAAGCTATATGCCCCGACGTTGACTATACACAGAACGCGCAACAGTGGTCAGAAATGTTGTCCCGAACATCCGGTACGGCGTTAACCTATTCGCGCGCGTGCCGTAATTCGTATAATATAGAATAAAATAACGCCTGATGACCCGATCTCATTATTCTACTTTCAAACTGCGCGCCCGAGATAGAGTTATAGACACAAATAGACAAACACGGATGGGCTTATAATCGGATCCGCGGCCGTGAACGCGATGGATCGGATCGTGTGGCTACAGTCCGTCGTGTAGAGAAAAGAGCAAGTTCGTCGTAAAAAGCGCCACGTAAAAGTACAATAGACCGTAAATACGAACATGTATTTTGATTTTCCCATATCTAGCATTCACTTATCGGAGCGTTCTGTAATTATTTTTTACGCTCCGCAATTAACGTAGAATTTCCGTCCGAAAATGTTACGTTTATTTCGTGTAAAGAATTACGTTTAATCGTTTATTGTACGAATCTCGTAATTAAATATATTTCCACCGTACCCCGGACTTTTGCGCCTACACGATCCCCGGTTCGTATTATTTAAATAATTTTAGCGGGCGTTTTTACGTATAAAATTGGGATTTATAACAGCATATTTCGCCAATTTTTATTGTCACACGCGGTGTTTCAATAGTATATGCGTTAAGTTCACAATGACCTCGGTGATGTGAAAATATGAAAAAGCTGACTGTTAATTTTTTTGAAAAATTAATTATTTATGAGTCGAATGCGTTATACGTTGTTTATTTCCTTATTTTATTATTTATTCAATCGATATATAAAATGGAAAGCACAAATTCTCCTAGAATGATGAAAATCTGATTGAAATCGACATAATAGTTTCAGAGATTACTCATCACCGCTGACTATCTGCATTTTATTGATGAATATAAAAAACGTATTTGACATAAATACATATACGCACACACAAACAGGGATAGACGACAAAAGTTATAGTAACTAAAACAACAAAAAAAGTTATATAGCAACTATATACGGCTTTTTATTTCCTCCTTTCCCCTACTATGTATATATATAATATTCAAAATATTAAATTTGGCATAATATTATTTCGAAAATACGTGTATGTGCGCTAGTAATTTTTTGAGTCGTGATAAAAAAATTAAAAATTAAAAACGAAATTCGATTTTATGCAAAATACACATGTCAACCGTTTTTCTTATGCATTTTATTTTTAATTCTTAAATACTATTATCTTGCGCTCAACAAAACCATCGAAAGAGTCGACAAATTTGCTACCGCGAAATAGCACTTACACTATACGAAACATCGTTCACAGCCAAATAAAAGACAATACGTATCGTAAAACAAATGCATTGTTCTTCGGTTCGCTAAAAATCAAAGATATTTTGTTATTTTCGCCACTGTTACGAAATTCAAAGTAAACATATAATTACGCGGTGAAATCTCTGTGTAACGGACATCAGGGCACAGGAACTGCAAAAATATATCCATTATCGAGAGAGTTCGCAGTTAGACACTGTCATTAACAGTCGTTAGGTACTGCAGTGAAGTCGCAGATTACGTTATTATATTAATGCACTTAATTTGAAATCACAAAACAAGAATACGATAATCAACTATTACCTTTTTGAAATACAGTTCTCATTATTATACAAAAATTAAACCACCAAGGGGTAGTTTACCTTCTTCGGTAAATGGACATTTCATCGAACGTTACGAAACACTACTAAATATTACTATAACCAAACAATATTGAACAAATTAAAACTATTTAAACAGACGTTATTACAAATAAACAACGTATTACTTTATTATTATTTGTATACTAATAAAAACAAAAACCTTAAAAACGAAACATGAAATTCCATCGATTTATTTGTTGTTTCCTATAAGTATCATCAGCTATAAATAATACGTCTTAATTGTCACTCGAACCTCCTCGACGTAAAACACCACCTGTCATAATAGTATATACTTTCACTTTTATCGAAATTTTTAACATTTTCAACAATTCATGATATCTTATGGCATCTTATTACGAATCGGTGTGAAAATACTCGAGAGGAATAAAATATCATTATTGAAAAAATTAAGTCATTTTTAGACAAGGTGACAATTCAAAAGATCAAACTAAAACGATATGGTTATTTAACGAACAATGAGATCAAAACAAAATTTGTCACCATAAAAGTTAAGAAAATAAGGTAGTACGTTCTAATATGTTAAAATTAGTTTCTAACACTGTTGTCCTCCCTTTAAAATTAGAATATAATACGACCACTATTGTTACGCTTCAACGATAAGAAAATGAATTTCGAACCATATTTTGCATTTTGGTTTTCACGTGATTGGTAGTCATGTCACAGCTGAGCTATATAAATTGATAATACATATTTTCTGATTCAAAAACTACCTTAATGTCTGAAAATATTTAATAACAAATTTTGTTTTAACCTTATTGTTTATAAACGAACTTTACACGTCGACTCTATTATCATAAATTTTTAATTTAAAAATTAATAATTTCTTATAATCGTAATGTTCCAAAATCATAATTTAAGATAATCACGTTATGCAATAAAAAAGTGATGATAATATTGATAATGAGCCTATATTTTTTCCTCATTTTTATACTTTAACAAACAAAGTGTTTAAAAAAGAAATATTTTCAAATTTACATTTTTAAATTCAATTATTATTTATACTATAATTTTTAATTCATTAATACACACATTAAATAGGTAATATTATATTTATAGACCCTTTGTATTTGCGTTTTAATAATTGAATACTAAAATTCATTTAAATATATATATATATGGTGTTTTTGGATTTTTTAACGAATACTAATATTCCACAGACATTCCATGTCTGAATATTTTTACTGATTACCTATATAAAAAAATTACCGAGGATTTTCTATTTACGCGTTTAATTTTTTTTTTAAATTAAAAAAGTACCTAATATATTTGTATGTATGTGTGTGAATGTGTTACAGATATTCCTGCTGACTACTATGATATGTTTTTACGATATAGTAGGAGCTGAAAACGAATCACACGTAAGAATACGAAGAGAACCACCATCGAAATATGGCCCACCAAAACCGTCAAGGCCGAGACACAGTTACGGGCCACCGAAGTCGAGTAGACGACCTAAACCAGTTTACGGTCCGCCGCCAAAACCTAAATACGGACCTCCAAAGCCCAAATACGGTCCGCCAAAACCGAAATACGGACCACCAAAATTTAATTACGGACCGCCACAGCCAATGTATGGCCCGCCGCCAAAGTCTAAATACGGGCCTCCGAAACCAATATATGGGCCGCCATCGATACCAAAACCATCGTACAAACCACCGAAATCGGTTTATAGACCACCGTCGACTTCATACGGAGCACCACCGTCGACTTCATACGGAGCACCACCGTCGACTTCATACGGAGCACCACCGTCGACTTCATACGGAGCACCACCGTCTACTTCATATGGAGCACCGCCTTCAACTTCTTATGGAGCACCTTCAAAAACTCAATCTTCTTCATATGGCTCGTCTTCTCTAAAATCTTACCCATCTTTAACATATGATGCTCCACTATCAAAACCTTCTTCCTCGTATAATGCACCAGCGTCACCTTCTTCTTCCTATGGTGCACCAGCACAACCTTCTTCCTATGGTGCACCATCACTTCCATCTTCCTCATATGGTGCACCAGCACCACCATCTTCTTCCTATGGTGCACCGGCACAACCTTCTTCTTCCTATGGTGCACCATCACAACCTTCTTCATATGGTGCACCAGCGTCACCTTCTTCTTCCTATGGTGCACCGGCACAACCTTCTTCTTCATATGGTGCACCAGCGTCACCTTCTTCTTCCTATGGTGCACCATCACAACCTTCTTCTTCATATGGTGCACCAGCGTCACCTTCTTCTTCCTATGGTGCACCAGCTCCACCTTCTTCCTCTTATGGTGCACCAGCATCACCTTCTTCTTCATATGGTGCACCAGCACTTCCATCTTTCTCATATAGTGCACCAGCGCCACCATCTTCTTCCTATGGTGCACCGGCACAACCTTCTTCTTCCTATGGTGCACCATCACAACCTTCTTCTTCATATGGTGCACCAGCGTCACCTTCTTCTTCCTATGGTGCACCAGCACAACCTTCTTCTTATGGTGCACCAGCACAACCTTCTTCCTCGTATGGTACACCAGCGCAATCTTCTTCTTCCTACAGTGCACCAACACAACCTTCTTCCTCTTACGGTGCACCAGCGCAACCTTCTTTTTCATATGGCGCACCGTCACCTCCAGCGACGTCTTATGGAGTACCGACAAACAGTTATAGCGCACCCCAGTCTAGTCATTCCGTTTCAATAACGCCTTCGATTTCGCTTACAATGCCTTCTACATCGTACAGAGAACAGACATCAGGCACGTTTAGTTCATTCGGATCGAACAACAACAATAACTACGGAGGTGGTGGAGACTCGTTCAATGTGGGCAGCCTGTTCAATTCCCGCACACAATTCAGTGCGCCGATACCATCGGAATCTTACGGACTACCGTCTTCGAACAACGAAATCTCAAGGGTACCGTCGATCACGTACGGTTCTCCTAAGGACAACGGAGAAATCCAAGGCGCATACAGCAGTGTATCGAAATCGGTATCGTTCCCGGGATCAAATTCCCAAATAACGGCGGTCAACTCGTACGGCGAACCCGCCCGAGATGTGAACAACCGCCAATCGCCCGCAGCGGCGGACGACACGTTGTTCCACATGGTTCAATCCCAACACAACGTTCAAAATCCAGACACGCAGACGACGGCGTCTAATACGTTGCAGAGACGTCACAAGGAATCGTCTGAGGAAAACGCGGACGGCGCGACGATGTCAGACGATAAGCTAAAAACGAAAAAACCAATCGTGAACGACAAACTAAACGCGTACTTGAAGTACATAGCCAAGAGCGCGCAGAAGCCAGCCGCTACAAACACGGGTTTCCACGCGCCCACGAAAACGTACAGTTTCAACTATGAAGAATCACCTGCCCAAGTCAATGACAGTCTCGCTTCGCTCAGCGAAAGTACTCCGATCAATCACAAAAACAACGAATCCAATTTCGAACAGAATCCGAGAGGTAACGCCCCCTCATTTTCCGACAACCAATGGAAAATCACCGAAAACCTCTAATACCCAATAACTAACAGTTAAATCGTGCGATAGTGAATTATGTCAGTTTGTTGTTGTTGTTATTGTTTTGTTGTCGTCATTTTAACGTCTACGTGACAGTCATCAAAAACGCGATATTATCTATTGGCCGCAGCTCTACAATTTCGTATATGGTGAAGATATCATCGATGTATTTTTGTCGTATTTGTTTCTGTTTTTTTTTTGCCAATAAATTAAGAGTCACTTAAATAATAGAATAATATTTTACAATATGCTAAATAGTATTTAAAGATGTTCGAACGATATGATTACGTACAAGATATTATAAACGCTTTTATTTGTATTTTTAATTTGTTATTCTGTAAATCCATTTAAGTTTGAAATGTTAATCACCTTCAGTATTAGAAAGCATCAATGTAATTAATTATTAGAATACAAACGGGTTATGATAAAAACACACTTTTTTTTTAAGCATTGACGAAAAAAGGTGTGTTTTTTTCTCGCTTTGTTTTTAATATCGCGTATGTTGTAACTTCTAAATTCAAGTTACAACACGATTAACCATTTATATTTGAATTTTATATTGTAATAAATAACATATAAAAAAACTATACTTATATTTTATCAATTTGACCATCCAAAGATGTCATTTTCAGGATACAAAATTGTGCGTTTGAAGCTTAATATTTTATACAATTTGTGATGTCTTTTTATTGGTCTACGATTTTCATGTGAAACAATATGTATACAAAAAAAATTACGGGTTTATTAAGTATATATACATATTGTTTTTGTATATATATAATATGTAATATTCCCTAAATTGTCAAATTTTAAAATTTTATACTTTTATTCATTTTAGTAAATTTAGTAAATTTAGGTGAAATAATTTCCTTCAATTACATTATATGTTTAAATTATAAAAATTAAATATTTTATACATTTTAAAGAACAAAAATTATCAATACTCATTGTAAATCAAATTCAAACATTAAACGCTTAAAACAAAAATAATTATGAACAACGATTTTTTTTATTTTCTGAAGTATCATTGGAATACCATATGATAGAGATTATATTCAAATTTTAGACCTTAAACCTTAAATGTTCTTAAATTAAATTAAAGGTTATAAAACCGATACATTTCAACATTTCCATAATGTTCTATTTCACCCAAAACTGATACTTATTTTCAAACTTTTTCACATTTCATATAAAATAAATCATAAAAATATAAATTAGACCTACAGTAAATCTAAATATAAATATAGGTTAAATATTAATTATCATCATATATAATCTATGATACAAAATATATTAAATTCTAATATGCTTTGGAAGAAACTATATTCAAAAACGTGTGTTGTTCAACTTATTATACTAAAACTGACCATATTGATCAATGATTATATTAAGTAATATAATATTTAGTAATATTATAATTAATAATATAATAATACTAAACCGAATGTAAATTAATGAATTCACACAATTTTTAAATTTTCAAGAAAATTAATACCAACCGAACTATAAGTCTTACCTTAATTTCAATAAAATCAATCCATTCTTCAGTAGTACAGTATGGTAAAAATCTGTCATAAAAATTTCCACTGTATAAGACTTCCATCAAATGTGGAAGTTCAGAATTAGAAATATTTAATGGTTCAGACAATTTGGTGATGAGCGTTTTTACCAATGGTAAAATAAAAGAGTAACGCTCCATATTATTATCTAAAAAAATTTTAGTTTAATTTATGTTTGTTTTACTGAAACTTGTTAATACAATTTACCTTTAAGAGCTTTTTGCATAATACTATTTGCCGACCGTAGTAAGTAACATTCAACTTCTACAATACATCTATTACTTGTTTGCAATATGGTATGCAAGTTGACTGTTGCCATAGCACAAATTTCCATGTTGGGGCTTGAAGAACAACTTAATAAAAGTCCTTTAATACAAAATATTACAATTAAAACCCATAAATTTGAATCTATATAATAAATGAATTTAAGTTTCATTTCATTACATAACATCAACTTTTAAATATTATATTTTAAGTTTAATACCTATTATCGTACAATTATTTCATGTCAAAAAATGTTTACCGTATGTTTTCATCGCAATGTCATTATTATAGTGTTCTTGGTTGTCTCCAAATATGGATAATTGTTCAATTAATTTTATGCATCCATCAAGCAATTTCACTGAACATTTCTTATCAAATTTTGGACTTGGATCCAACACAACCAAATCATATACCAAACCTATTAGCTGACCAATGTTCTCCATTTTGGCATAATCACAATCCATTGTGGATCCAGAATCGTATAGATCACTTAATACAGCTTCAACAGCTTTTTCTAGAATATGCAGTTTGAGTTCTAAATGAGAACAGTACAACATGTTATTCAAGCTCAACATGTTTATGCACGCCATTACTTGACCACGTTCCTGAAATAAAAATGAAAATTAATTTATTACAATATAATATTTTAATTACATTATATTTTTATATCAATATTTTAATTGTAATCGGAGATGAGCAGTATCTAAAATATATTTGTTACATGTATTTTCCAAAAAAAAAATGATCCGAAATACATGTTTCTTACATCCATAACCAATATGGTTTTTCACACAGTTTTATCACTCTTCTAACCATTCTAAAAATGTATAATAAATTATTTTTAAAAAAGTTCCTAAGACCTTTGGAATAATTATATTTAACAAAATAACACGGCTATAACTGTTTGTAAACAAATTATTATCTATAATACGCATAAACACACACTAAGCTCAATTGTCTTCTAATAGCATATAGTATATCTAAAACTTACACTACAAAAATAAAAGTATCTATTATCTTGTTAATAAAATTTGAATATATTTTTTATTGTAGATTAAGACACACAAATTAATATATCTTGTCTATAGGAACTTATTTTTAAATATCTCGACCAACCTTGATTTTAATATTACTATCGAGATTTTACAAATGCATTATAATAATAATTATTAATTAGTACCTTCCAACAATTCTTATTATGAATATTAACCCCACGCCACATAACAACAAAAAGAATATTTTCCACCAACGAGCACAAATCTTTTTCTTTATTTTCCATTTTGTCGCTAGTAGTGTATTCTTGCCAAGGACTATTGAACATAAAAACAAAACCAAATCAATTTAAATTAATAAAATATTATTTAATATATTTTTCTTTTCTTATTTAACAAAATTCTATAATATAGATGTAACTAATAAAAGCTCTACATTTTAAAAAATCTCCTTCCCAATAAATCGCTTTAACAAATGACATAACTGAAGAAAAAATATATTAATTTCTTAATCTGTATCAGAAATTCTAAAAAAATATTAAATGACATTAGTAATTGTAACATACGTTCAAAAGTTGATCAAATAAAAAAAAAATTATTCATCTTTTCAAAATAGTTTTACTAATTATAAAAAAAAAACAAATAATTGTATAGATAAAATTATTTTATTAATATGATGAATGTGTTCGGTAATTAATCATATTTTACATCCAATTTGAGTTTTTAAAATTTACAAATATATAAAAACAATTTTTACTAAGATATTAATTTTTAATAAATTATAGTAATTCAAATTTTGTATGGAAAATATTGTTTATATACTTTATGCAAATAAAAAACTATTTACTTGATATTATCAAAATCAATTTGATCACTATTTTCAACATCCTCACACATAGTTGGGGCATTATCAGACATAGCAATTCCTGAACTTATTGAACGGTTATCTGGCGCAATTGAAGACTTTATTGATGATACATCTTCAAGACTGCTGGATATAGATCTGAAATTAACAAACAATATATATATATATATATATATATATATATATATATATTTATTTAATTATTTATTTATTTAAAATAAAAATGATTTAAATCGTTATAATCTATTTTAATTTTATATATTATATTTAACATGCACAAAATGGTAAAAAATATATTACAACTACAGACATAATGTGAAGTACTAGATGTTATACATGGTCTAAAGATAATAATAAAAAATTCAAAATTTAAAATCAATGTCTCCAATAATATAAATAAAAAATAATTTCTAAATTAATTCATTGCCTTAAAATAAAGCTTTTTAATTTTTCTTTTTCGGACATATTTTCAAAAACACTTTTCCCACACATACCTATTACTTATACTGTAAGTATCTAAATCAAGACCCAATTCTATCAATAATTGTTTGGTCATTAATTGAGCTTTATCTTCGTCAACAGTACTTTTATCTAATTGAGGTGGATACATTGCATATTTTTTGATTCGCTCTTTTGCACTTTCACCAATTTCCTAAAATATGATTTAATATAATAAGTATAATATTACATAATATATTATAATATTATCCTTTAATAATTATCTAAGAATTGTACTTGTATTTCAGTAGTTTTTTGCTTAAATATTGAATATGCAGATGTAACAGCCAATGACAGATTACTAGTTGCAGAGTGAATATTACCACTAACAGTGTTCATCGCCATTGCAATATTATCTGATGCCATTTGAATATTATCACTAACAACTAAACCAACTGTATTCACTGCAGAACTAAGATTTTCTGAAGCAAACTGAAGATTATCTACCACAACTGCTGACACCGATTCAGCCACACCTAAAACAAAACAAATATATAAATGTTATTTTTAAATATAGTTTACAAAATATAAAAATAAATAATTACTTATTAACCTTTTATTTCGTTTTCAATGTAACTAGCTGCATCTGTGAAATTTCTTACTGTTGATATTGAATTCTTGCTGATAACATTGTCGGAAAATTCTTCTTCGAACTCAAACATTGAATTCCATTTCTTTAATGACGAAAATTTTTTTAATCTTATGATATTGGGATACGATCTACATTTCAATATTTTCCTATTAATTTTTTTAACATCATTATCCTCAAAACTCATCAAATCTTTATTATGTGATGTTTTCCCTTCTGCTAGTCGATATACCAAAAGTCGTGTCACGCATTCCTGCCAACCAAACTGTTTGGCAAATACTTTAGCAGCATTGGGGTTCATATAAATCATTGCCAATAACTTTCGAGCAACTTCTAATTTTATGTCAATGTCTTCATAAGCCAAACGATGCAAAATGGACAAAATTGCTGGATAAGTACACATAGAATCTAAAAAAACATAAAAAAATTAGTGAATCATTTAACTGGAAAATGTTTTTCTAACATTAAACAGACCTGTCAATAATACTTGTTCAAACATCATCAAAGTCACTTCCATAGATACATTTTGAAAGTCTGGTAACAACGATATAAGACCTGGATACAATCCATAACTAGAATTTTGTAAACGTAAATTTAACTTCTGTCTTTCATACACATACTTTGTTCTAAGTAATACTGATAACAGCTACAAAAATTAATAAATATTGAAATCTGAATAATTTGTATATCAAAAAATAACAATACCTTTAAAACCTTTTGTTTTGCCACCATGCTAATAGATTTTTCAATCAAAACACTATATAAAATATCAGCAGTTTGAGGTTCATACATCAATATGAATAACTGATCTTTACACGATTCATTTTCCAACTGTTTTATCAATATGTTCAATAGTTCTATTATCTATTATCATTACATAAAATTATTCGTGTCATTTATTTTCAATTTTATTTAAATATATATATTTACAAAAAAAATTACCATTGTTTCTGATCTGCAAGTTATGAGATAACGTATAATTATGTCTACATCAGTTATGTTAACTTCTTTTAAAATATAAAACCGAACGACGTCCAACAGTGACGCTCTAAGTACTGTTATATGATTGACTGATAACACATCGCATGTAGTGTAATAAGTTCTAATTGTGTCTAAGAAATATTGTATGCCGAATCGTTTACGAAATGCTTTACGATCATTCTTTATCAACAAATATATTATCTTTACTACGCCTAAAATCAAATATTATTATAAATGTATAGGAGTTTAATTAATCATTTTTTGCTGCACAAAAAAACATTACCGATTTGTACATTAAAAGAGCATCTAGACCAAATGTAAAAATTAAATAAAATATGTTGATAAAATGCTCTTAATAATTGAATATTAGAAATTTCTTGTAAACATTCCATAAACAACTGCATTGCTTCTAACATTTGCAAATCAATTTTATCCGAAGGTACCTATATACAAAAAAAATGTATTAAAATTCGTTTCAACACTCCAAATATCCATTATTTACTTTTGTGAGCAATTCCCCTAAAATTGGTATACCGTTCTTTCTTAAAAGTTGTTCTTGGCCAACAACATTTCCCTTTGTGAGATTTTTTAATAAAATCAGAAATAATCCTATTGGATGTAATTCGAGTCTCTCGTCTAAAATATGAATATTTAAATATTTTATAAAAACAAAATATATTCATATTTGTTAAAAGGGTTAGATATAAAACAAAAATTAACCAAAAAGTACCTAATTTTTTTCAACAATATGATGAATGTACCAATCAGTGTACCGAAATACAATAAACATTTTAAAAACAGAATTTAATTTAGTATCAACATTTTTGAAAACAGCAAAACCATTTAAAATTTTATTTCTCAACTTTTATAAATGTTATTATAATTATTTATTGCCATTACATTTATCGTTTTAAAAAATAATAATAACTACAATTAAAAAGGAAAAAGTGGTTTAATTGTTAGAAATGAAATAGATATTTTAAAGCAAATACTAAACAGTGGAAAAATGTTGACACACAAATTTCTATTCAAAGTATTTTAAATTTCACTTAAACAAAACACTTGTAGATTCAGCCAATACTCGATCCCATTAATTTGATTAACTTAATTTTAGTATGTTTTAAAATACGTACCCAGAGAATATGAACGAAGAGACGAAACATCTTCTAAGTCAATAGACATTTCCATGTTTGTATTATTTATTGATAATAAACCTAAATGTTCATTATCGTTTAAGACTTGACTTTCCAAGATAGGAAACAGGACATACAGACCTCCAATCATATTAATTACATCCTACAACATGTGATATATTAATAACAGAGTAAAATAAGCATGTTGATAATATTACTTGTATGGGTGAACATTTATAAACAGCTGCTGTGAGACAAGCATTGGTTTTATTTTTTTGACTCAAGTCTAAAGCAGTATCACGACTGGATGCTGCAGTGGGACTAAAATAAAATACTGATCTGTTAAACAGACTTAAAGTATCACATGTGGAATCATCCATTGTACTGAGTGAAGAATAATTTGGACCTAAATTTATTAAATTTGTAAAAACTAAATTTCCAATTTTGTTTTTATTCGTACCCAAATCATAAATAGATTTTATTTGTTGCAAAGAAAAATACTCCGGAAACAAACAAACTGGTCCCAGTTGACCTTTAAGACACATGGAACGACCATACAAAGAATCTTGCATACCAGGTGGAAAATCTTTGATGTATGGATCCATAGCACCTGATCCTCTCATAAGTAAGTAATTTGGTACCTAATTTATGATAAATTAAAATATTTTTATATTAATTACATTAAATCAATTATATTGAATTCTTAAAAAGAAATTTACCTGAGTAATAAATGACGGTAATATTCCTCGATCCGTTTGTAGCTGAGTATCAAACGATTTTGGCACATAGCTGAGAAACGTCCCAATAGAACATTTTTGAAACTGCTACATATTAATGAATATATATATATGGTATTTAAAAAAAAATCATTAACAAACTAACTAAAACAGCTATTAAAAAAATCTTACGTCAATTAAAGGCGTAAATTTGGCTGGTGCACTGATATTCTGAGTACCATCAATATATATTGATACTTGATTGTGTCCAAAAGGCCTTCTTAAATAATAAAAAAAAAAAATTGTTTTAAAAAAGCAAAACAAAAAAATAAAACCTTACTTTGATGGACTATAGCAAACATCAATGCAATACCATCGATTTTCTACAAATCTAAAATCTCGAGCAGTGACAGTAAAAAATTCTTTTTTGGTATTCATTCCAACAACTAATGTCCAATCAGATCCAATAAAAATTTCCATTCCTGTATTTGAATTAGTTAATAATCTAAAGCAAGATTACACAAATTATAAGTAGAACAATGTTTTGAAAAGATAAATTTAATAATCGATAATATTTATAATATATAATCATACTGTAATAATTGCCGTCTGTAAGAGGCTACACCTAATGTACTTGAACAATGATGGAAACTGACATTATCTAAACGTAACCAACAATGAAAGGTTAATCCATTCATAGGTCCAGGCCATTTTTTTAATTCATCAACTTTAAGACCTTCTGTTAACGACAAAAAAAAAAGAGAAATTAACAAACTATTTATACAGTTTATTTGTACTTAAAGTAAAACTAAAGAATTTTAATTTGACGAATCCATTTAATTTAGATACCTTTAAATTGCTTTCAAACAATCTTCAAAATTTCCAACAAATAATACGCATAATGCAGGTTATACTTAAAGATTTTGTTTATATACGGAAAATATTAAGAATAAATGGCAAATACATATTCATGTTAACAATAAATTAAAATTAGTAAACCACCAAATATTAAGTACTTTTAAAAGTTTTTAATATATCATAAATAAACTATTTTATTAAAGTTTTTAAGTATTTCCAACTATTATAATTTAAAATGTTAATATGGCTACAGAAAAACTATAACAATTTGTATATTTCTTTCCTTCTACAACTTTAACAACACCTATGAATAAACATGTGCAGTTCCACTTGCAAAAATTGGTAAGTATATATATATTTGGAACAATGTTATCTTGGCTATAAAAATTTTCTTTAATATTAATAAATAAGTACTTAAGTACATGTTTCTAAACTTTTACCTTGATCTTTTTGAATATCAAAAAACACTTTGCAACTATAATCGTATGTACTGTAAGCAACTTCGGACAATGTCCCAAGTATTTGAGTGGTGTACTGAAACTAAAAATAGAACGAATTATTAAATGTTTTCTATACACCACAATGTATCACAAAAAATAACTTACAGGCTTATCATTATTTCTAATCAATAAAAATATCTTTTTGAGTTCAGATGTTGAAATTGAATGTGAAGCCAAATTTTCAATAAGTTTCAAAAGTTGATGAACAGTTTTTTGAACTAATTTACTACTGTTTTTCAAACATTTACATACAGAATCTATAACTTTACAAGTTGAAGATTGACATTTGCTGAGAAAAAACAAAAACAATTAATATTATTAAATTAAAATTAAAGCTAATCAATACAAATCATTTTTGTCAAAAGCAATATATTTTTACCTTTGTAAATTTGTTGTACATAAATTAAATATTACACTTGCCAACCACACTTGATCTATTTCATCAAGGCTGGGTAACCATTCAATTAATGGTACAATCATTTGTGCATTCTATTGTAAACAAAATTTAAATAAATCAGTAAATTATTGTATTAGAAACTTACCAAACTTTACCTCTAAATTTTGATCCAATGTTTTATCTATATTCTCTGTAGCAATGGAAATTATAGCTTTCAATAATGGTTGACTTTTATTAGCTTGTTTTCCAACAAATTCAAAGATTTGTTCATAACCATTTATGCTTAACATTTGGATTTTTGCATCATTTGACATGCGAAGAATTGAAGAGACTGTTTCGACACATTTTACTACATCGTTAATTTCTATTTCAACCTTTTTATTTTTCAGTTATAATTGTAATTGAAAATTAGTGTTTGATAGATATGACAACATAAAAAACAAAATTACCTCTAATTTATTAAGTATATTCAAAATGATCTCCAATAATTTACATTCAACAACATATTGTCTTATTTTCTCAGCATTAATTCCTGATAATTCTATTGATTGTCCAATAGCTTTAATGACATTTAAAACTAGCGGTACATTTATTTCATATGCAGTACATTGTTTTAAAGTATCCCTTAAACATTCTATTTGAGTACATACATCCAATTGACACTAAAAATTATAAGTAAATTAAAATAATAGTAAATAAAATATAAAAATTTGAATTTTACAAAATAGTATATTCCAGAAATTATTTTTGAAATACATAACTGTTGAAATAAAATTAATTATTTTGTAGAATTAGTCTTTTTTATATTTTAATTAAAAGTTTACAACTTACTTAATGTACCAGAAATAATAGTATAGTATATACTATTTATAAGCATTGTAAATATTTTATTAGTACTTACTTGATGTGGAGGAAACTGAATCATCACTTGAGTGACTGTTACAAAACATCGTAAAGCAGTCGATTTCACAACCAATGGAATATTTGTATCAGATATTACTCTCATAATAAGAGTACATGTCGGTGGACTTACTCCACGTAATGCATTATGCTAAAGGAAAAGTGTTTATAAATAAGAGTGTTTAGATAAAATTGAAAAATGTTTATAATAGCATTATTCAAAGTAAAAAGAACATGTATAAAAAACTAGATTTAATATAAATTTATAACAGGACGGGTCAAATATAATTTATTTTTCAAATACAATTTCTGTATATATATTAAATTATATAAAGTGAGTGTAACTATGTCTATATGTCCAGTGTACACACATACATTATGTAAATTTAAAACTTATATGTATAATAGATATTTTGAATTATTTACATTTGTTTGTTAGCAGCTTAATTTTAAATAACTACATTGTGTACATGCAAAATAACATATAAATATGTTATTTTCTGGGACATAAAAAACAAATAATTGAAAAACACACTTAGGCATAATATGTTAATGTGGGCAAAGTACTTCAAAGTTTCAATAAGGTTAATTAACCTTCAATAAATTTTAATTTGATCACTTTAGAATAATATATTATAATTTATTTGTCAAAAAATTATACGCTTGCCGAATAACCATGATTGTCATGATCAAAAGACTACATTTTAAATGATCAATATAGAGTCTAGACAATAATAATTACTGATAACAAAATAACAAAGTTCACCAATTATTAGTCATTTATCTATTATTAATCTAAGACATTTAGACATTTCAAAAGATGGAATAGAAGTGTTAATAAAAACTTGTGGTAGAATTCTTCGATGAAGGGTAAAATTTGTTAAGAGTTTATCCTAACAAATCAAATGTTTAACCAATTGTTCATTTTGTTTTAAATAAGACTAAAGGTGAAAAATGTTAAAATCTCTCCAAATAGAAATACATAAATATAAAATGTATGTGTAAATTCAATAATAAACAATTTTGTTATATTTTTAACTGTAAATTGTAATCAAAACCAAAGCATTAGATAATTTCAAAGGAATATGTTAAAATTAAATTACAAATACGTAGTTTATAACAAAATATGGAAATATTAAATACTTTTTGTTATACAAAGCAAATCAAGCTTTATTAGTATAAAAATTGTTATAATTTTAATAATATTGTTTTTTGTCAAATTATTTATTAAAATAAAATAGTCAAAGCTTTAACTCAAAATCAATAAAATAAAAAAAATTCTCCTACGCCTTATGCATTTATGTTAAATAAGTATAAGCTTATAAATCAGAATTTTCTCAACGCAATGAAATCATCAAGCCACACTCACCATGCGTTACAAACAACTAAATAGCATTTTGTTTTCTATATTCTGTAGAAGTAACTAATACCAATAAATATAAAAACATTAATCAATAAACACATATACTTTTATACTACTTATACTTTTAAAATCCCAAGCTAATAATAACAATTATATATATTGCTGACTATTTTAATGTCTTTATAAAAATATTTACCTGCGAACCACAAACAATCGCTCCAAATACATTTAAAAGTTCTGAGGCTAACAATGGATATATAACTGGTAAATTAGTTTCAAAACAGTCTAAAAAAAAAATTAATAATAGGTTATATTGTACATAATATTATATTAATAAAACTTACCAAAAATAAAAGGTATAACTTCCACATGTAACAAAGAAGGAGAATACTGAAGTTTTGACATATCCAAATCTTTCATCTGAGTCGAATCGAAACATCGCCATATTTGATATGGATCATACAGACATTCCAGAAAATGACAGAATAAATTACAAAATGATAATAATGAAGACTTTATAGTTTCATTGTATTCTTGGTCAGTAGCAGTGAGCTTTAAATTAAAATATAATTAATACAATTTTAAAATTTTTATTTTAGGCTAACGCAACAATTAATTTGTTTACTTTATGTATAAAGTTAATTGTAACCGATGTGCTTTCTTTGATATAATCACAGGACGTTAATAATGGAATGTTATAGAAATTTCTACTAATCACAATTAAACAGCGTATTAAATACTCTGCTTCAATAATATTCTGATTGGTTAATTCGTTCTAAGACATAAAAATTAATTTTAAAAAATATTACAATATCGAAACACTGCATCAATTATACTTTTTCTGTATTGTCCTTAGCAATATATAAGAACTTCGCTATTGCTGGTAATAATTCGTCAGGTAGTCTTGATAATGATGGACCTGCTTCAGGATCAATAGTAGATGGTAAACAAATGTCTGTGTTAACCCACTTTAAATTCAGTTTTGACTCCCATATGGCGACGAATCCATATATGAACTGTCGAAAAGAAGCTTCTTCATTCTTAAAAATACAAACATTTATATAAGAAATTATAAAATATATATTTCGATATATTACCCAAAATACCCAATCGTATTGTAACTGATTTGGGTTATATATGTCAATTTCGTTATAGGATAAACATAATATTCGTAGTAAGTATCACCATATAAAGTTTGGTTAAAAAGAGATATTTTAAACATTTTTATTTGTAAAAAATTTCCATTTGTTTATTTGTCTCAAATTTTAATTGTCCAAAAATTATTTAAAAAAAAAAAAGAATAGGTCAGAGGGGGGGAGAAAGAAGTGTAAGAAATATATACTTCAAAATCTTTATACGTAATAATTAATTTTTTTTTTAATCAACTCCAACAGCTGTTAGACATACGTAGGAATATAAAACGTCATGTTAAATTTAATTTAACACATAAGCATAATGTTTTATTGCAACCGAGACAAAACGTTAACTAAACACGGCCGAAGACTGTGTACATTTTATTACGTGGGCCTAAATTCGTTAATAACGTTGCAATTGAACAACCCAAATCGACGAATTCGATCGAGTCCTTTGAGCGAACGAAAAATATATAAACGTAGTACCTTCGTGGTGTATTGAACCCAATACGTGTATATCGCGTCTTTCTTGTAATCCATATTTGTCGCTACTAATCATTTCCTTTTGATTTAACACACATTTTCAAATTCATATCCTATTATTTGTTTACTTTTGAATGTTTTGATTCTCGTTGATATCATTACGTCCGCTATCAGTGGAACTTGTATATTATCATTCGAAATTTACAGATAGTGGGTCGGGCGAATCTAACCACTACCGCGGTCGATCCGGACTGTTATCGACCGACGAAATACGACAACAACAAAAAATTCCTACCGTTTAGTTTTTTTAATTTCTTAAAAAAATATCGTGTATTCCAAAAACGATTCTGAACAACGCGTACAGTTCATCATCGATATGTACCTCAATAAGTGTACAATTTGATGGAAACATTAGGTCTCTTCGTATATTGTTATTTCTGTACTATACGCACTCGTCGTCGAGCGTTATTTAATAAATCGGTTGATTAACAACGTCCAAATAAAATGTTCTTATGTTTTATTCGGTTCTCCACAAAAACATAACGTTTAGCGACGAAAACGGTAGTATACGAGCGTAAAATTACAAAAAGCGGAATGATTCGGTCTCCATAAGTTCGAGTAATTTCTTTTTTTTAGAAAAAATTCTTCGGTGCGTGCAAATTTAACAGCATTACTTCGACCAACGAGCATGTCACCGTTCATTGTATGAAAATTTACGAAAAAAACGTACAATAAACAATCATCACTGAACGATGTGGTGGGGGATGATGC
>JAIPRN010001733.1:0-40198 GCA_025469175.1 Geopemphigus sp. TES_GeoC_2020
TGTCTTGAAATAATAAATTAAATTTTATAAAGAATATAAATATGTTTCTGTCGTTTTTATTTTATCAAAAAATGGGTATTTATTGTGAAATAATGGGTATTTATTGTGAAATAATGGTTATTAATGTTCTATTTTAAATATTGTCCATCGCTAGCTACTACTTTTTTCCAACTTTCTGGCAGCATACGAATTGACGCAATTAACAATACATTCAGTACCATATGTCTCCAATTATTTATTTATTTTAAAGTTTTATTGCGTTTTGTAATACATTTATAATATTCGATTTTGTTTATATTGAAATACGCAATTTTTTGTGTTCCTCATCAATATGGTTAAGTTAACACGATATAGTTGAACTTAATTATATTATAGGAATATAATGATAGAACCCGACATCGTCAAAGAACAACCCCAGAATACAAATAACTTTTAATTTGAAACGATCGTGTCTCGAAACGTATATATATGTATCGAAAACAGATTTCTTCTCTTTCCTATACAAACACGCAAACGCATAAGGCTTCCCCCCCAAGCCCTGATAATAATAATTATGTTTTCGGCGTTTCGTTGGTTTTGTTATTTTTGATTAAAACAAAAAATACGGACGAGATGGACTCGTCCGTTTGTATGTTTTTATTTATTTGGTAGTGTGTGATACTTTTAGGGTAAAACAATACACGCACTTTTATTACCGAAGAATATTTATTTGTGAATCGAAGTTAAATGATTAAAAGTAATTATATTTCTTAGTAATTAACTTAATATCCGTTGGTTTAACATCTACTGTATAAACATATTGACACTCGACTGGCGATGACGACGGCAGTCGTATAGTGTTCACAAAACATTTGCGTTGCGTATAATATTATACCATACATTTATTTTATATATTATTACGCTAAAGTCTTAATATTAAAGCATGGAGTTGTTGACACAACAATACGGGTACGAAAATATTAACGACGAACCAAGGAGTGATATCGAATAAATATACCGATTAACGAATAAAACGAAATAATGACGGGTTTGCGTTGGTCGTTATCCTACGTGAAGCAAGTTACCTCTCCCCCCCCGACACCGTGTTCAAGAGTTCCAATGTTAGAAGAGGCAACCACCACCACACACTGTCGTCGGTACCGACCGACCGCCAATGTGACGTAACATTGGCGGCGGCGACGACGACGACGGCGCTGCCGCCGCCGCCGTACGTACACACGAACGACGATGATGATGATTTTATTTTTCCGCGTCGTTTAAAATCTTCGGTGCGTAACGTTCGCTCGGACCGATGCGTTTCCGATTGGCTCCCGTCGCCACCGCCACCTTCGGACGATCGACACGACTTCCACGTACGAACACCGCGGTAACGTCATTTATCTCGTGGTTTTAAGTGGTTATCAGACGTCGGTTGTCTACGGGTGATAACGCGTTATTGTGTTTACCACTGTGTTTTGTATTCATTTTCTTTTGGGCGATTCCATTGTTCGTATCGTTTCGTTGTGTACGCTCCGAAAACGCGTCATCGTCGAATCCTGTTTATATTCGTCATCGTATAGTATTTAACGCGCGCGTCGCTAACCCGCGTAAGATTTTATACGTCGTTCTCACCGATTCCATTATGAGCAATAACAACGCTGCGCAAGCCGTCGGACCCGCATCGTCGGACGACGAAGGGTCAGCCACCAGGCTCGTAGTAAGTAGAATGTGTTCGTTGTTTATTTTTATTTTCTCGCGCGTACTTGCGTTCGCGAATAATTCGGTTCACATGTTAGTCCGTTGTGCGTGTCCCGTTCGGTAATCGACCCCGTCGTCGTCACGAACACCGAATTCGTTTTATAGTCCTAACGTGTGTATTATGTCTCGGCGTCGCTTCGCGTGTACACGTATTTGTACGATGAATTTTTTTCGTCATTTCTTTGTGAGCGTCTTTCATTCAGTCGACATAACATTAACAAATGTATACATAATGACTCTTTGATAAAGTTGTATATGACAGAATATCTCCTTATGGACGTTCTACTACTGTACTATAATCTACGAGTGATATGTACGATCAGTGTATTACGCTCATTGTGGTCCTTGTATGTAAAACGAAAATAGTGTTGTCTTTGCATACATCTTCAGTCGTGTTTCTTTAATATTATCGACGCAAAGCGTATTCAATTCTTTCACAACTATGATGGAGATATATTTTGTAATGCGTACATTATTCTTGCGTATCTGTGATACTAAAATACAGATGAGCTTCTATTGGATAGATTACACATTATTTTTTAGTTGTAATGTATCGATCAAATAGTAAATAATTTTTAAAATACAAAATACGTTAATAATATTAATTACGATGTAACTGAAGTATATTCCCAAATTAATAAAGATCACTTATCAATTTAAGTGGTAAGAGTGTGTGCATATAGTGAGTTACATAGATCAAATTAATGTTATACTATCGGTTGTTAGACATTCATTATTGATTTGTACCGTCTCAATATTTTGGGAGTATTTTTGATGTCGCTTGTAAATGTACATTAATTCATATTAATAATAATGTATCGGATAAATTATATATTCTTATAAATAATTTATATGTATACATAGTGGTTATTAAATTATTTTATATATTTAAAACTAGATTTATTTTATACAAAATAATATGTAGGTACAAATGTATCCTCAATTGATGTAATATAATTGTCAGTGTATTTGACTAAATACAAATGTGTATATTTTAAGGACCGTTTTCCGAGTGTGAAGTTGCTGCGTAATCGTATTCAGACATTTGTTACTTGTGTCTTCGAATTCATGTCGCTTCAAATAAGTGAAGGAAAGTCTTACATTATGGGCAAAAAAGATGATACAAGATGTAAGTTTTGTTTTTTTTACTAGTATACTCATGAAAAGTTATATGTTAAACATAAACGCAAAGCTCCGAAATATCAATTTTTCAAAAACAAACAAAACTAAAGAAGAATTTTAATTAATTTAAAGTAAATAAATAACATTAAGATAAGTTTTTTCTACCAATTAGTAAAAGAACTAAAATAATTCCCATTAGTTCATTTAAAAAAAAAATGTTCTTACTATTATCTTACTATAATTTAAAATTCAATTTATTACCAAAGTTATAAAATTACATTATTTATTTACATATTAAACGATTACTAGAATAATTATAAAAATATAATACTATAATTTAAATATAATCCTAAAAATTCAAACAAAATAAAAATTTCCCCATTGGGTCTTTTTTAATTATATTTAAAAATTACTTCAAGTATTACTGCCTAGTAATTTCTTTTTGAATTCAACACAATAAAAATGATAATACTTATGCGCATTTAAAAAAAAATTTATATTGACGCAATGGAAAAACAAGAAACCCATTCTGATTAGTTTAAAAAATATATATTAATTATATTGGTTAAAAAAAAAATTAATATATAGAAAGACTTATTTATATCAACAGTTTTGATTTATAAAGAATACTTAATAATATTAGCTTTAAAACTGTTAATAAATTATAATGTAGGTGGAAAGCTATAATGTAATATATACATATTATACAATTTGTCGGTATAATAAAAGTTATATTTTGTAGCTTGCGATGATAATTATTATCTGAAGGACTTATCACCAATCGGTCCTAGTCCAGACATCGACGTTAATTTAATACACAACTTTATATATGCTGTGTGCGTCGAAAAAACTGCCAATGTTAGGTGTAATATAATATACACTTCATTGGAGAATCGTTTGAAAACGTTTGAAACTTGCAATCAACCACTAACTCAAGATGTTCTTAGTTTCAGTAAAGCTGGATTTTATTATATAGGTAAACTTAGTTTGTTTCGTAATGTTTTTAATTTGAAACAAACAAAATATTTTAACAAATGTTTTCTCTCCACTTTATTTCAACTTTAGGTGATGGTACTAATGATCAGATGATATGTTTCTCATGTCAACAAGGCCTTATGATGTGGCAAAAAGATGATAATCCTTGGGTGGAACATGCACGTTGGTCGAAACATTGCAATTTTGTGTTATTAAACATGGGCAAACGTTTTGTGAAAGAAATTTGTGGCGAAGAGAATACTCCAAAATGCACTTATGAGGTTGATATATTATTTTTAGTCTTTTCTTAAATTGTTTTATTAATAATTTTTATTTTTAGGAATTGAATACCTTGATTACTATTCACAAAGATCTTGCTAATCTTGAAAAGAACAGTAAAACTAATATAATAGTGAAGTATGTTATCATCATATTCTAATATTAATTAGGGTTTTATAAATGAAAAAATAATTGCTCATGATCGATCAGTCATTATTGCGCTTCTAAAATACGCATGTTTCTTTTTTAATTCAAATTGCGGGCTTAATTATTAAGTCGTTAAATTTTAATATTCAAGAATAATGTTGTTTATTTTAACATTGTTCAATTCTTAGGAAAGATAACCAGGTTGGAACATTGGCTGCAAGAAACGCATGCTCTGCTCCAAAAAGTTCAAATGTATCTGAAGCTATGTTATGCAAAATATGTTTTAAAGAAAGGCTTGAAGTGATTTTCATCCCTTGCGGCCATTTAACTGCCTGCGTCCAATGCGCTATGACACTTGATCAGTGCGCTATATGCAGATACCCTTTTAGATTACTCATGAAGGTGTTCATAAACTTGAACGATAAACCACATGGCTCTCCCAACCAGTCATTGTCTGCAAATCCGGTGCTTTGTAAAGTCTGTCGCAAAAATCAAATAACTATTACTCTTGTACCTTGTAGACATGTATGCCTCTGTTTTGATTGTGCAGCTAGTAATAAAGAATGTCCTGTATGTTTGGATAAATTCTTTGCATACATACAAGTGTACTTGTAATATTTTTACAACTTTCAAGTAAAATATTACTTAAGCGTATAAGTTTTTAAAGGGTAAAAAAAGTGTACTTTTGAATACATTTCAAACTTACTTTTTTTTTTTTTTAATTTAATGCGATTATAATTTCTTGTTCAATGAGTACTTAAAAATAGTAAATTTAATTTAATTTTTGGCCACAGATTTAAAAATTTTAAATTATTTAAATTTAAAAGTAAATTTAATAAAAATTCTTTTCAAGTTAAGTGGCCACTGTAACCTATATATATATAATAAATACATTTGATAATAAATGTGATACTTTAATTTAACTTTACAAATTATTAATTTAATTAATGGAAAATTTTTTAAGAAATTCAATTTTGTTTCAAATCAAACTTTGTAAAATATAATAATGTAAACATAAATCAATTAGTCTGTCGATACACCAAAGTCTGAAAAGTCTTAATAATTAAGTATAATTTATATATTTTCAAAATAATCTCTTTATACATTTTTTTACATTTTATTTTATATTTATAATTTGAAAATATTTAAGGGATTTTTCTATTAACTTTAAGAAATGATATTTATGAAAAAAATAAAGCAAAACGCTTATATATCGTTGTAACTTTATAAAGTTACAACGAATTTTAAAATAAATTGAGTCTGCTTATATTGATAGTATTTTGGTGGTTCAATAAGATGCTATGAAATATTACCTCATAGATAAATGTTGTGTGAATCCATAAGACAACTGAGATCCGATCTCGTTACATTGTATTTAATTTTTTTACTACTTAATCTATAAGAAATTTACAGAAAATTGTTTTTTTTTTTTTTTAATTCAATTTTGTTTGACGTTTTTCTTTTATAAATTAACAATTATAATGTAAAATAATTAATTTTTTTTTCTAATTTTATATTTTAGTATTATAAGTATGTAAAATTAGTTTTATAATTACTTTGACGATTCCATGTTTTTTTTTTATACTTTCGTAATACATTTTGATGTTTTTTAATTGAAAGAAATAAACTGAACATTTTACACAAATTCTATCGTACCATATTATTTAAACCAAAGGTTCACTCAACCTTTTGAGGTTCATGCTGCCTTTCATACTCATTATGTGAGGTTATGCTTCCCTCGATACAACTTCAACGTAGTTTTTTTAATATTTAACGAATTTATTTGTGTACGAAAAAATGTTATTACAATTTTAAACTTTTTAAACAAAGTACATTATAATAGTCTATTAAATTAATCGTTAAATTATATTAAATTTTTTAAATATAAAAGTTCAAATTTATTACTATCGAATACAAATTAACAATGAGAGGGTTGACACCGCTTAGCTTCAATCAATTTTTTACGTTTGGCGATGACTGATTATGCGCATCTCAGAGATCACTGTCTATGCCCAAACGTGCTAGAAAATTTTTGATTTTACGTAAGCAAGCGTTGAAAAGCCAAACTCACTGTAGTAGGTTGATGAAAACTGCACCAACAGAATCGCAGCTTCTGGATATATATGAAGACAGTGCACAACCAAAAATCTTCGACAGCCATATGGTTTGCTCTTGAAGATAATTTGGGAGTATGTCTACATTAACGTCGAACGGATCTCTAACTAATATAAAATGCCAGTTCTCTGAAGAAATATTGGAAAAATATTTTGACAGTTGGTCTTTCGAAGATACTAAATGTGTCAAAGAAATCAATTCATTAAACTCGTTCTCGACACGTAATATTAGTATAGTGAAAAAATGTCATTGAGTGATGGAAACGAAGAAAAATTGTTTGATCGCGTATAGACGGCATGGCCACGACGATAGCTTTTCCAAAAAAAGCTTAAATTGTATCGTACGACTTAAGATTGATTTTTACGCCACAGTATAGTTTAGGGATCCAAAAAAATCTACTAAATATGCCGAATAAAAAATGTTCATCCGTAAACTTGTCCTTCGGATATATAATTTCCGGGCCTTCATTAAGAAGTAACTCGATCTTGAATTTTACACTGAACGTTCTATCGAGCGTATTACTTTTAGACAACCAACGGACTTCTACGCGATAAATAAGATTTTGATGACGATCACCAGTGGTGTAGGTTACGCGAAACGTTAAAAATTCCAGTATTTGAAAGCACCCAATTTTACAATTGTAATTGTAATTGCCAAAATCGAAACCGAGTACGGTGATTCGAGCCAAGTCTTGCAAACTGCTAAACCAATCCTGTCTATGAATGGTGCAGTGAGAACCGATTATGTCGACAGTTTGATATTACGAGTTATTCTTCTTCGATTAATTCGAATTGCGAACCATTTTGTTTACGGTCGGTCACGCTAGAGCTGTGTTTAGCGCCAACTACCGAGGAAGACTATTCTAGATACCAAAACACTCGGCGAATACATCGACGGCCTTTGTTGCCTTTGTATTTAGGGTTCGATAGGGAACGCCGTTTCTTCTTTAAATTGTTCGTCGTCGACAAATAAAACGGGCGATATGTGTCGGTCGTTTCGTCACGCCAAAGTGAAAAGAGAACTTGGTCGAATTTGTCAATTTGCCGGTCAAACGATTTCGTTCTTCGAGCAGTTGGTATAACGACACGTGTGTCCACGAGAGACTCGCCAAATAATAGTACTACTACGTGGTTTTTTGTCCATCAGCATCATCAACGGGGCGATCATTCGGGGAAGCAATTTCCGTTCGAAAATACGATCAAATCGAGCGGAAAAAATTCGTCTTTGCCGTTTAGTAATTCAACGACGGTCCGAACGCCCCTCCGCTGCCCCACTCCTCCTCTTCTACCCGTGTCGCGTAACAACGTCGTCGGCACTCGCGCTACTATTACTACGTCGACCGGAACGACTTTCGCGTACTTTTCCGTACGATTTTCGTTTGTAGACGTTTTAACGTTACGTCGAATCGTCACCGCCGCCGACCTTGTCGAAATATTAAAAACGAAATGACGCGTCGACGAACGACAGCCACGGCACTACTAAATTGCTTGGGCGTTAGATTTTTATCTCGTCCGTCGCTCGACGGTAAAATTTATAGCCACCCGACACGTTCCGGGAATGTGCGCGTATATCGTACGAAACAATTATCGGCGTTCATAAACCGACGGGTGTTCTCCGAATTGTCGACGGTCGATAACGCGGCCGCGATTAAATATAACGATTTCCCGGTTTTGTCCGGCGAACGTGTTCACGCGTGGGCCCGCCCGGCATTTTGTCACGCGCCGCCCCATATTCCCTAGGCTTTGAGCTTCGTCCGTTTACCCGGACCCGAATTGTGGTGGCGGACGGTTTAGTTTTTAAATCGGACAACCCGAACGAGACGTACACGTTTTTATTAATAGATTATTATTGTACGTTCTTAACGAACCCGGTTATATTGACGCGCGTTCAAAAAGTTCGAAAATATTTTTTTTCGTTATAGTCGACCAAAAAATACTACGCGTCCCGCGAGAAATTAATTCCTCCTGAAAACTTTTCGGTAGTGGGGCTTTTAGTCCCTCCCCTGTTTGTACGCCACTGCCATTTACGTTTCGGTTTCCGACCGTTGGAAATTCGGAATTACGCGAACCGTCATGCACTTTTGCCCACCGAGGGGCAGGGGGGTGGGGGTAATCGTTGGCCCGAAAAATATTAACGACGTAACACGATCGCGACGCCGACGATAATTCCCTCATATCGGGCGAGTTATTTACGAACTACGTACGTTACGCGCGATGGAGTGGTTGAATGCCTAAGCGTGAATGACGTGGGTGAAGCGGTTGGGGAGGCTCCGAGGACTCCGCCGAATAGTTAGGAAAAAGAGGAAATTGCTCGAAAATTTGTATTTACAAGGTTTAATTTTCAAGTGGCGGCAATCGAAAATCGATTCCGGCCCCCTCCCCCCTCACGACCGATAATTATCGCGTGATTTCGGTAAATTCTTTCCGACGGTACCGCCCTCGTAGTTCGATTTCGCGACGACGACGACGATTTATTGAACGGCAATGGTAATCAATCTCGGCCGCCGCTATATTTCGGACGTGGTTCACAACAACGCGTTGTTGTAATTGACGTTTCGGACTTCGATTTCGCTGTCTTTCGAATTCTCCTTTTTGACGTCTACGCAAAACGAACACAACCCCCGCAGCTCGTTAATTGTGAAACGTAGTTTCGCGACGACCGACCGGTGTTTTACTTTGGCACTTGCTCCGGGCCACGAACGGATTGTCGCGGCGCAACAGCGTCGACATTTTCCGTTCGTCCGGCGGCCCGGCGGCGTTATCGCAACAGCCGTCGTTGTCGTTGTCGTTGTCGTCGTCGTCGTTCACCGTGTTCCGCCGGATCGTGATTTCGAAACACGGTTTGGCGCCGAGTTTGATCGACTCCGGCAGTATTTTCCAATAATCGTCGAGCCCGACGCGCATGAACGCGTCCTTTGTCTTCCGTTTCAATTCGTCCAACCTTTGCACAAGAACGCTTTGGTCGGCCACGAACTGCGACTTGACGTTCTGATTCGCGTAATAAAACTACGGCGTTTACCGTTTGTTAATTCCGTTTCGAACCCTGTTTATTGGTCGGGCTCGGGGGGGGGGACCGGGTTATATTTATACATAGTCAACGTCGTCGCGAACGGGACAGTATCGTTCTGCCGCCGATTAGAAGAAGGGTTCGTCGACGCGTTTACAGGGTCGGGAAGTGTTATTTATTACCGCTACGTCCGTCCGTCGTAATCGGATTTTAACGTCCGACTTATAAACGATACACCCGGCGACGTAGTAGTATAAAAATAACTGGCGAGTACGAAAACCCACGACGGGCCGGTGTTTATACGCCGTACGTGTTAGGCGACGGTTACTGTCCAAGTTGGCCGCGCGCGATGTTAAGTACAGTTTACGTCGGCGAATTATAAACGCGTAAATCGCGTTCGGCGTTCTTACACGCGATTACACATGACCGGCGCGGATTAACGAACGCGTACATTCGTTTCCAATCGACTAATCACGTGCACACACTAACCGGATCCGTGGACTTGATGGCGTCCTTTAGCGATATCATCAAGGCGCTGATCATGTTGTATTGCACCTCTAGCTGGTTCCAACACTCGAACAGCTTCAGGTCCTTGGTAGAGTCCAGCATTTCCTGGTGGCCTTTGTAGAATTTCCTCTCTAACCGCGCCAAATTGTGGTCGGTACGCTAAAACGGATAACGACGAAACGAAAATGTCGCGTTGGGTGAATAACCGCTCACTTCCATCTTGACGGGCGGCAATAGGATGTGGAATTTCTTTTTCAGCCGGTTGAACACTTCTTTGCGATTTACGACGGCCTCGGTGTGTTCGGTGATGTTCAGTTCTTCGAAAATCTTCAATATGTCGGACGACAGGGACCGTTTCTTGTCGAACGACGTGTTCGGCGACAATAGGTACGCCAAATTGCAACCGTCCTCGTACCATTTGCCGCCGGCGTTCTTTTCAAAAAACGAAACGAAAACAATCGACGGGTCGAACGATACGTCGGTTTCGTAAATTCACCTTTGGCGGTTCGACGTCCGCGGCGACATAATCGCAGTCCGGACGCCGTCGCTGCGTATCCGCCAACGCTACGTCCTCGTCGTTAACGTCCAACCAGTTGTCCTCGTCGTTCTCGTGCTCCGGTTGTTGCTGTCCCGCGTGGAAAATGTTCTGAAATTTCTCCAAACAATTTTCGAAATTCTTCAGCAAATTTATCAGCAACACTTGTTGCGCGTCCAGTTCGACCGTTTCGGGCTCGGTCAGGCGAGGTTTCTACGAAATGTAAACGACATTAACGGTCGCCGGTCGCGATTATCTCGTATTGTGTAAACGTATTATTATCGCCGACCTCCATCAGAGTTTTGATTTTTTCCTCCGCTTCCTTTATGTCGTCTATTATGGCGTTGGCCTCCTGTTCTATCAGGTTTTTCTCTTCCAACGACGTTTGATGTTTCAAACCCAGCGGGTCCGTTTTACCGACGACAAATTCCTGCGCACCAAGTCAAAATCCGCGCGTACATACGTCGCTCCGATTACGTAAGAAGCGAGTACTCACGGAAAATATATCGTTCTCTTGGTGCGGATCGCCGCCTTCGGTAGACTGCAGCAAGGCCTTGATCAACGGAAACAACGTCGGATGTACCGAACCCGTTTCATTTTGTGTATCCTCCTTTAGTTTCACCGCTTTAGTTTTCTTCGACTTTTTACCGCCTTTTTTCTGTTTCTTGGTTTTCGTCGCTTTCTTCGTTTTCTTTGTTTTCTTCGCTTTCTTCTTGTTCTTCACGCCTCTTTTGGTTTTTAGTTTTTTCGTCTTCTTTTTCCCTTTGACGACAGGTTCAGTCGGCACGAGTAACTTCGGCTCTTTGCATTGCTTCAGGAACTCGTCGAAATGCACCGAACCGTCCGGCGTCGACACCGGCACGACCGTATCCGGTGCTTTGACCACCTTCTTTCGTCCCTTCGTTTTCTTTTTGTTGGTCTTCTTTTTCTTGGTAGTTTTGGCCATTTTTTTGTTCACTTCGATCTAAATCGGACGGGATAAAAGCGACGTTTCGAACGATTAATTTTGGGCGCGCGAATAAAACCTAAACCGTGTCGTCAATTCGAATACGTTAGGAACGATAATTTTCGCAATACACTCCGGTAGCTATAGTTTTTTTTTTTTTTACGACGAGTAATTTGTTACGCTAACGACGAACGTTACACGCCAGATGGGGGCGGAAAGAGTAACGACTAGCAGCGACACGTTAATAAACGGTCACACGACCCGATTACTTACTTACCGGTCGTTAGTTTTAAATTTCGGTACCGTGTCGGCGCCTACTTCGATATTAAAAGAACGCGGAATCATTGGCACTGTCCTGCCTGTCATCTCGATGGCCAACACCGTTACTCGAAACGAGCGGAAATAATTATTAGGAAATTAAACGTCCGGGGGAGGTTTAATGGCAAAAACGTTTTTATTAGTAAATTCGTCTCGTAACGCCGTTCACGACGTACGTATATATTGTGTATCGCTAATACGTACAATTAACGCGGCGTTCACGAGTTGTCGATTAGTCTCGCGTAATATAAATATGTAATAATAATACGCGTTCATTCCGCTTTCAAACCGTTTTTGAAAAAGTAATCGTTCCTGAAGGACTGCGTCAGGAATTCTCCCACCAGAGTGCGTATCCGTACCGGGGGCAGTCTCATGAAGAAATGCTGCAACACAAATCCGCGGCGTTAAAACGGCCCGTAGCCCGCGTTAGGGGAAATCACCTGAATGCCGTGCGCCCAATAGCCGGTCGAGTGTTCCACCACGCCCAACGTGTTTACGGCGTTCGTGGCGTACGTTTTGGCGTCCGGCACGAACAAACTGGTCTCTTGCAGCCTATAACTGAACGCGTTCATCTTCGTGTTGACGAACAACGGGAACAGATGTTGCACCGTGATGTTGTCCCGTTTGTATTCGATGCGAAGGGCTTCCGTGAAGCTCTGTACGTACGACTGGAACACACGACGCGGCCGTGGTGGGCTTATTAATTAATCGTCGTCACTCCTCTACTTCCGCGTCGACGGTACGAACTCGCCAGTGTCCAACGGCGGGTACGGTCGATTTGTTCGAGCGACGTCGCCGTTTTCGACGAACGATCGTCGTCGGCCCTAAGGGGTGGGGTGGGGTGTGGGGATTCAAATACCTTAGGTCGTCGTGTCGGGAAAGATCGACGCGCGGTGGCGTCTTTTTGTTTTTTGGCGAGTTGTGGGGGTGCCGTCATAACGAAATTAGTTTAAAACTCCGACATTATCGTACGGCCGGTCTTATTCGAATTTCGCGAATAGTTTCGTAATTTAAAAATAAATTAACGAAATCGAAGAAAATACTTCCGGCAAACGTTAATATATTTTCCGTTCTCTTCGTTACAATCGACAATATAAACCGACCGGTTACCGATTATATTATCGACGCGTTTACAATGTCTCCGATCGTCGAACATTCTCAGAGCGGTGGAAAATAACGGCCGCTCCATATAAACGCGTCACTGTAAATACGAAAAGTCGCCCGGCGAGACGAATTCGTCGGTCGTCAACGTCGTTTGAATTATCACCGTCGACCACCAATTACGGAATAATTCGTACCGCGCGCGTTGTCGACCGGTCGGAAGTTCGCCGAGTCGATTTTTCGGTAAGGATCCTATACCGTTTTGGTAGATTCGACGGCGCCGGAATTTCGCGTAAAGAAAAAAGTAACCTACCGTTTTACGTTCGAATTATCGCGAACGTTTTCAGCGTGTAAATCCGACGCGGTCCGTCGTCGTTCGTGGGGAAAAAAAGGGGCGACGATGGTACTTTTCGGTTGTCCTGTCGGGAGGGGTGGAACGTACGACCCGTTTCGTTATACGCCACCTACCTTGGTGGCCGCGTAAACGGCCAACAGCGGCATTGGCTGCAATTCGGCGCTGGACGACACGTTCACGATGGCTCCCCTCTTCCGTTTCTGCATGCCGGGCAACACGAGTTTCGTCATGTGAGTGGTGGCGCCGACGTTGACGTTCACCAGGTCCCACACGGTCGTTACCGGTACTTCGGTCATGTACATCGGGTACGCGTATTGCATGCCGACGTTGTTGACTGCGGTGGACGACGGTCGGCGTTATTATTACGCGGTGACGGAGCAACGGAAAGGGACGGCGGAATCGGTCCGTCCGAACATGTGTCGGCGTGGCACGGTTTATTAACCGGCTGTGGGAGGGGGGGGGTGCTCGTTATTTTACCGCCGCCGGTACAAATACGCGCGGTCTCGAAAATTCGATAAAACGTGTAGTCGTTAAAACGAAAAGCGACCCGGACAGATTCGGCTCGTACCGAACGTCAAATATTGCTTTATCAAATCGGTAATCTCGTTCATCGTCGACGTTCGGCCGAAACCGGCGCAGGTCCCAACACGTTTACGTTCCGGAAGGCGACGCGTTGAGGTGTACGGCGCGCCGCGTTTTATATTAAACTACCCGTTATTGTCGAATACCTACGGCGGCCGGAAAAGTTTCGAACGGTCGCAAAAGCGTTTGGACGTAATCTACGGGCATGTTTCCGATACGTTTCTCCGGGGACGTCTAACGGGAATGTAAATCGTATAAACGTTACGAACCCAGTATTCCGATTTCGATGCCTTCCAGCTCTTTGGAAATGTGGTCGAACACGATTTGCCCTTTGCTGAAATCCGCTTGTATCACCTTCACTTCCGTTTGAAAATCTCGTTCTAAAAAAATACGCGTTTACGACAAACGCCACCGCTCGAAACCAACGATATGACCAATATCGGTGACGTACTTGGACTTGAATTTTTTTTTTGGGGGGGGGGGTGTTAATTTTTAAATAAATTAATCGGACGACACTAACGAAACAAGACACGTTATAAACATTAATAGGTTATTCGTTATTAACGAAAACGTTATACTGTAACGTGTATTGAAGTTTAAAAATATTTTAGTTTTTCGTTATTATCGATTAAAAATATACGTCTCGAAATTAATTTTTTTTTTTAATTTTCTGGCGAGGTTTTTATTTTTAACCCCCTCCCCTTGTTAGTACGCCACTGATAAATTTATATATAGGCCGATAAACGCGTGGCGGTGAAATCGAAGCGTCATAAAATGACGTGAACAAAATATGTATCCAAACCGTCCTTCTTTAAACCGTCGTCTCGTCGATTCTTCCAGTTTCAGTACCCTTTCGTCGCGTTGAACACGCCGCGGTTTATTTTTTTATCGACCAACCTATTTCCGAAGCGATCCTTTCCAGTTTATCGATACTTCTGCTGATCAACACAATGTTAAGACCTCGTTTGGCCAATTCTTTGGCGTATTCTTTGCCAATGCCGTCCGTAGATCCAGTGACCACTGCAAAAACGAAACAATCGTCGCCACAATCAATATACGTTCCGTCCGAATTTGTGGTTCGAGAATGACCGCCGCAAGTACGGCACAAACCAAAAACGCGGCGAGTCGAACGAGCGACCGATCGTTTCGATTTGTTAAAACCGTTAAAACATCCCCCAGCGTGATTGACCCGTTTAATTCGATCGTTCCGCCGATGTACGAACAAAAACCGTTTAGACCAATCTCGATGTACGTTCGCCTTATGGACACGTATTATTACGTCGCGTACGTTGCTCGAATACGGTTACGGGTGGTCAATAAACGTATAAAAAATAATTCGCGGTTTCCGGTCACGGACGGGTCACTGGCGATCATTTACGTAATTTAGGGCAATAATGTGTGTGTGTGTGTGTTACAACAACGGTTTTGTTCGTCCCATAAATAAGAGAAATTGTTCGTGTTTGCAATGACGTAAACGCAAACCGGCAGCGGCGGCGAGTATTACTCGTCCGACGTGTAAATGTACGAGTCAATCGTGCGCGTCTCGGATTGTGTGCCGACAAAAGTGAAAGTTGTTGCGCGGTAATAAATTTAAATAATCGTTATTTTATCTTTCAAAATTTACTATTTCATAAATCGGTGACCAAAACCATTGGGCGTCGCGAACGATTGATGTTGTTCCTCGCTGAGACTATGTGGGACAAATCTGTGCTCGGAATCGATATTTGTTGTCGACAACGTCGCAATTTCGGGGCGAAATAAAACGCGATTAATTTCTCGTCTTCTACCGAGTCGTAACGTTTACGTTCGCCGCGAATTGTCGTACGCGAGAGATAGGACGCGCGGTGTCTCTAGAATGTCCGCCGCGGAAAAATCGCCTAAAACCGCGAACCATTTGTCGCGCCGGTAATTTTTTACGAAAATCGACCGTTCCAACACGAACATTCCGTACACCGCGGCGGTTCGTGTCCCCACTGCCGTTATCACGCGCGGAATTCCGAATTTGTGTTCGTCGATTATTTTCTAGTAAAGCCGATTATTGGCGGCCGGTCAACGATCCAGCTAGTCCAACGTTAACCGGCAATATAACGCTACTTTCGAATACGGTTTTATTGGCAGTCGACGGCGTGTTACGGTTGGTTGGTCGGTATATAATCGAACAATTAACGTGTTACCGGGTAACGTCGATTTTCGTTTTCGACGAGGGACGCGTTTTCGTGTTTTCAAAGGGTGTGCCCGACAATAATTCGTCCTCGTAACCACCGGCCGGGACGCGGACACGCGACTGTTAATTTGACCACGGGCGTAAGAAAATCACACGACAGGTGGACGAATAATAACGACGACCCCCGAGGTAGAACATAGTCGATCGGATTCGTTTTGAAACGAGAATATAGGTCGGCCGAGCGAATTGCCAATACCGGTGGTACTGGCGTCGTAAATTAGTTTTCTATTATGCGGACGGCGTAACGTTCGCGTTATAGATTCCAATATTTACGACTGTATTCGCGAATGGGTCGAATGCGGAGCGACGTACAGAGTGTTCACGGGGGATTTCGTAGATTACGGTTCGTTACGAATAATATAATTTACGTAACTGCGTAAAAGCGAGAATAGACGGCGCGTCGAAAACGGTACCTCGCATAATTACGCCGTCCGTTTCGATTTGCCGATCTTGCGAACGAAAACGAGTTCGGCGTTCGTTGGACGGTCAAAGTTTGTCTGCTTCCTCGATCACATAACGTCGCGTTACGAAACGTACGAGCGTATTATATATAAAAAGAACGGAAAGAAAAAACCCGGCGCTGTTGACCCATTCACGCCGTCCGGTGGTGGTCTCGGGTGACCGCCGCGCTACGTAACGCCCCGTTACAAATCGCCGCGTTCGACACGACACCGATTCGGCGGCTCGTTTTCGACGTTTACGTTCAAACAATATGCAAAAGTCACATCCGCCGCCTGTGTTCACCATACGCCCGAAACCTATCGGATATTGCGGTTATTAACTCGCACCATTTCGTCTAGATCGTTCGATCTCGTTTATTCGCGCGCCGATTTAGACGGCGGCGTCGTACCGAGTGTTCGAGTGTACACTTTCACCGCGCGTGAGTCACGTCCGTAGTTTTTTTTTGTTTATAGTACGCCGCACGTCCGTTTTACGTAATTATCGCGAATGACCGAGGACGATCGTCGTTCGCGTTTTATAAAGTCGATGTACGACGAAATTCGGACGCGGCACGACGTGATCGTCGAAATCTAGACGGTCGAATCCCTTTCGGCGACGCGTTCAACGTTTGCCGCGAATTATTCGTGTCTAAAAAATAATACTATCGATACGTAAACCGAAGTGATGGTGTAAGCACACCATTTGGCGCGACGCTTGTCGGGCATTGTTCCGCGTACCTTTATACTTCCGTTTTGTTCGGCGCAACGAACTGTGACGACGACAATAGTGGCGCGTTGCCGTGTCGGAAAACGGAATAGAAAGCGCACGAAAATCGCGTAACGATAATAATGTACGCGCGTGTCGTCGGCGCGCGAAATCGGTGCGGAGGGGGGCAGCGTAAAAAAAATTAATTCGCGCGCGATTTGTAAATATACCGATCAAGGGGGGGGGGTAACGACGATGCGTCTAAATACGACGTAAAAGCCGTCGGTTATTTCGGAATATCCGTACGCGAGCGTCTTCAAAAGGCCACTTTTGAAGGCGTAGCGAACGACGTTCTTTAATCGAAACTCGGACCGCCGCTATCGAAATGGCGCGCGCACTTTTTTTTATAGACGTCCGGTTTTTACGTTCTATTCGAACTCTGGCGACAGGTTTACCTGTCACGCGATTAGGTTACGGACGTGTTACGCTACGAACGGCGCGTATCCCGACCGTGCACGTATCGCCGGCCAACCGAATTCGTCGGGTTTTCGGGGCAGCGGAATGTGTGGGTCCATCAGGTGTGTATTTGTGTTCGGCGCGAAGCGTTTCGGTACGGCGACGGCGGATTCGAAACCCGAACCTTCCGAGTGTTTTCCCGTCGTACGCTCGCGGACGTGTTTTTTCGGTCTCAAAAACCGGGCCGACTATGGAAAAAAAAATCTACACGAAGCCGCTAAATAGACGGGGGACTCGTGTCGCGAACAACGTTTCGCCAATTTCGCCGCCTCCGGTTGGAAGTGCCGCGAAAAAAGACGACGACGTGTGTCAAAGAATAACGTACAAACTAGTAGTCGCTTATACCTGTTATTCATTTTTCCGGAAGCGTAACGCGCGTTAAAATTACGAAAACCTTCGTTTATAAATGTGTATATATATATAATTCGTACGCTTTAGGTAGTCGATTAGGAATTATTCTTCCGGCCGGTCGCTAATGACGGGCGTCTATTACGCAAGTCCAATCCGTCGTCGATTTTTTTCGTAATTCGCGTTATCGTTTTATTGGCGCGGGGACCGCGGCGCACGTCGATTTGCAAACGTTCGTCGCCGGTTTCTATGCCAAACCGGAGAACAATGAAAAAAAGAAATCGCGTAGTACGGACGACACACTTAGTGTTCGTTACAAAACTAGTCACGGGATACGTACATAAGTCTCTTACGGAGCGACTGTAACGTGTATTTACATATATATATATTGCGCGGCGCTCATTACGAAACGATTACGTGTGATTTTCGTTTTATCCGCGCGTGATTTCGTAAAGCTAGAAATATTTCCCGGCGTGTTTACGCAACGTACTTTTAACGTTAATCTGTTTTTAATTCGACGGAGATCGATTAACGGACGACGGGTGTTCGAACGTCGTACTTCTCGAGTCGTCAACGCGTTTGTAAATAATCTCGTCGGTGGCGATCGGTTTTTAAACAATTACCCCAACGACGTATTTCGTTTAGAATCGGCCGAGCGCGTCGCGTATATTCCGGCGATTAAGAGGCGTTCGTTTTATTTTCCGATAAACGGGGAAAACGTACGAAATATCGCGTTAGAGATACAGTAATATACTCGGTATTTTTACGTTTGTTTATGGCAGTAGTTTACGAATATCGTTTCGACCGATTGATATATTATTTATATATATATATATATATGTCGTCGTTTACGCGTACACAAATAACCGCCGTCAAGGACTAGTTATCAAATGGAGCGATATATTTTGTTATCGCGATAATAAAAAACGGACGAACGCGCGCGCGTATTTACTTTGGCGAAACTGTCCGCGCAACCGACGCCGTCTACTAATAATTAACGTTTATTAATTATTCCGGGACGCTACTAGACGTTTTAGTCGGAATAACGAACGCGAATAACTACGGGAGGAGGACGGTCGATTCGTTTCCCGGGCGAATTAGCTTCGTTTTTATGAGGCGAATTACCGCGAAACCGTGCACTGCTCGTCGTCATTTCGCGGCGAACAAAAGCGCGTACGTACGCTAATGTAATCGCGCGTGCCGTTTCGCGTCTACACGAGGTATGTAGCGCAGCAGATTTTATAAACGTATTATATCGTCACGTAGGAGCGATCGTGTTTTTAACGTTTCGACGTTTTTCCTAAGCAAACAAATAACCGAACGCGGAACATGACCTTGAATATCAATTACGTTAAAATTATTCACGACCGGCGGCACCCTTCCGCTCGGAAATCTAAATAATTCGAACAGGTTTCGTCGGTTTTTGTTGTTTTATTATTAATCGCGCGCGCCTTTTTTTTTTCTTTCGATTCCTAGCGATGAAATGGCGCCGATACGATCGGCATTTTTCGTTCTCGCGGAATCGCGTCGACATTTTTCGACGACGATTTAATCGCGACGTATCGTTGTTCCGTTTATTTCCGCCATCCGTTACGTACTCGAACGGTAACCGATGGACGATTTTGTGCACGAGAACGGCGGGAATAACGAATTATTTGAGCGCGACATTTGCGGACACGTTTCGCGATAGATTCGCGCGTATTTCCACGATTAACGAACGGGTGTCCGTCGACGTTTTAATATAATAACGATTTCGCGTAAAAGTCGCCGTAACACGCGTCGTTCGGTCGGTCCAATTACCGCGGTTTTATCTGTTCAAACGTGACCTAATGTGACCGTAACCGCGTGTTTCCGGTCGCGTTATCGGTCACGACAACGGCGTGTTTTTTTTTTTTTTGTTATTCGTCTATTTCGCGAACGGATCGCGTAAACGAATTCCTATCGCGCCGAATGCGCCTGGTCGAGTAAAATACAACGACCCCGTCACGGTATTGTATGGTACACGGCCGTATTTTTGTAATCGAACGTCGTTTCGCCAACGCGGGCGAAAAAATGTTTTCCCGTACGTTCTACTTCGTTTTGAATCGGCGAAATCGAAAATCGTGGGTCGAGTTTGGTTTCCATTTAAACCGCGCGCGTTCGTTACGCGTTCTCGGTGGTAGTAACGTACGGACGGCGCCGGCGGTATTTACAAGTCGACATATTGTTACGTACGCACCTGCCCATTTGCCGTACTTGACGCTCAACGGGTCGCGGTCGGCCACGAACAGCGGCAACAGGTGCGCGAAACATCCACGGACGATTTCCCGGAGCGCGTCGCACACCAACACCAACGCGACCACGAACCCGACGACGGCGAACCCGAGCACGATGGGCCCGCTGGTCGGCGACGGTTCCGGGCCGAAAATCTCAGACAGCGTGATCATCGTTTCGCGTTATCCCTGACGGATTGATCCCCGCGGGTGGCTGTGTAGAAACGAGCGGGCGCGCGTCGTCGTCGAAATCGGTTTTTTTGTATTTTCGCGAATACGCCGGGCGACAAATTTAGTTTGAGCGCGCGCGCTGTTGCTCGACGAGAATCCGACCGGGCCGACGATCCCGAACGTTTTGAACAACAGACACGGTCCGGTTCGGCGGAACGACACGCGGCGGCGGCGGCAGCGACAGCGATTGTGATAGACGATATATAACATACGTTCGCGTCACGGCGTTGCCGAATCGACGGCGAGCGCTTTCCACGATTGCGCGTAATTCGTGATTTGTTTTTGACGATAACTAACGTTAAGCGACGACGGTGGGGAGGGGGTGATCTTTAACGCGAATTTGACCCGAGGATAGAACCGATAGAATCGAAAAAAAAACGACGACACCGGGCAAACAAGCGCACGACGACGAAAATGTTACGGGCGTCGAATAATATTCCGTGTCCTACCTAAAAATTGGTCGGGCGGGGCGCGTCCACGATACGGAACTTAGGCGAAATCCGTCGTTAACGTCCGTTAGAACGTTTTTCGTTTCGTAATTAAAATCGTCGACCCGACGGAACATTTACCCGGCGGTAACCGGCCGGGGATTTTGTTCCCTTTTCACGGGGAACGGATAACGAGACTTTCCGTGCTACCAAACGCGCGACGGGTACATTTGCGGCGTAAAACGGGGCGGCCGTCAATTTCGTTCCGATAAACGCACGGGTAGAACGACGACGGATCGGGAAAATCTAACGAAGAAACACCGATCCGGTGGCTTTTGCTCCAAATTGTGCGGACGGGCCGAAAGTAAAAAAACGATATCGTGTCGCCGTCGTCGTTAACGGTCGGTTTTCGACGCGACGGCGCCGAATCTGAAACGTATGTCGGAATTGGACCACCATTCGCATTCGTTCGGCGACGAACACATTCGTAAATGTTAAACGTTATCAAACATTTAACGATAATAATATATGGAATATTACGCGGGAAACGGTTGAACAGGAAGCGGTAGGATAATAAAACGTACGTAGTGGTTAAACTAGTTATACGTATCGGCCTTGGCGGTCGCCGGCGTTCGTAGTGTGTTACAGGAAACGTATCGGAATAATAAACGTCGCGATAAATCTGGCCGATAACCGAATTAAAATCGTACGGGCGGTTGTTTTCGTTTTTTCCGGCTATCCGTTTATAGACATTTCGCGGATTCGCGTCCAATTACGATAAGGGAACCGCCGAATCACGCGATGGGAACAACGTCGAGTAAAACGATGACGACGACGTTTTCTTCGGCATATTTTAAGACCCCGAATGTGTTGTTGCGGCAACACCGTCGTTAATGTATGCACACGCGCACATATTACGTAGGCGGTTAAGTAGGCGCGTATGCGTGCATATATTGTTTCAGGACGCGTTCGGGTGAACGTCGGAACGTATTACGCACGGGACGTTCAACGCATTGTGCGTGCCCGTTTCCGCGTCGGCCCGACAAAATCGACGACAATGCGCGTATTCGTGACACGTCCGCACAATACTTACGCGCGTCCATTATCGTCTTGTTCGCGGTTCGCCGGTTCGGAGTTTCGCGCGGGGAGGTCGTCCCGTTTACAAGTGTATTATTATTTTTCTTTATTAATATATAAGGCGCGCGCTCACCTGTGAACGTGCCGTGTGCGGAATATGTTTTCCGTAAGGGTTAACACGGGTCGGTTATATATAGTCCGTGTCCGGAGATTTCGAAGGGGAGCGCCGAGCGCGCTCTTTGTTCGGGTCGAAACGGAAACGGTCCCGAAGCGTAGCGAGACGAGGTGTATCGTTGCTCTTGAAAACGTCGTCTCGTTCGGATTGTACACGAGTACGACATTTTTCGGAAAAGAAAATCCCGGGACCCCGATCGGCGAATAAACGCCCGATACGTTCCGGACGATTTTTAATCGGTGCGCGGAGACTCTTGGCGTGACAACTCCGTCATGTAGTCGTGGCCGCGGGAGCAGGTAGCGGCTAGGCCGATAAATCGGGGACGAAGAATCACGTTCATATTCTTTTCATTTTTGTACGGGACGACGTAACGGGCGACGAATAATTGGCCGAAACGAAATTTGGTCCGTCATCCAGTGGATTCGTCACGACCGAACGCCCCTCCCCCCAGTGGCACGACACGTGTCACGAACACTACTGCGCCGATTCTGTTCCGAAATGGAACGCGCGCTCGATCGGCAGAGTCCGTGTGGGTATTTCGCGAAAATTTACGGAGAAAGAGAGAGAGAGAAAAATTCGCGTAAACGTTTCGTTTGATGGTCGGTTTGAAAACCGTGACCGTGCGCACTCTACGCCGCCCGAACTATCGGAACGCGCCCGTGATTTTTGGCGGCGTACTTAACGGCCGTTTTTCTCATCGTTCACGTCGCCCGTACAGGACGAACCGACAAAGGTCTCTATCCGACACAACCCGTCGTCTTATGCGCATAGTCCGACTTTGACTAGGCTGTTGGTGCTGCTGCCGTTTTCAAACGGTTTAGCCTGAGCCTCCTTTGGCCACGATTCGAGTGTCCCCACCGGGGGCCGACCAATGGTCGTCGCTAACCGTGTCCGTTGTTTCCGCCGACACTTTCGGTTAGGTCACGACCACGTGGAACTTGCGGACGACTATCGGACCAACGCACCACGGCCGCGAATCGTCGAGGTAGACGGTTGGTTGGCCGATTTTCTTCTTCTTCGCCTCTTTGTTGCGCAAAAATACGCGCGTCCGTACGCGTATTAATCGGCGACGGAATCCGACAGGAGGGACACGGGCAAGAGGAGAATACGCCGGCGACGAGGCGGACGACTGCCGAGGGGTACGCGCGCGTGTACGACGTCCGTAGGGTTGCGCGCGAGTCGCGGGCGGGTGGAGGGCGTAAGCCGACGCGCCAAGTATATTATATAGAAGGCGCGAAATTACGGTCCGCCGACTCCATTCAAACGCGCCTCAAACCGAACAACCAATTACGTTGTCACCCACGGGCCAATCTCCCGGAAATAAATATACAAAATTGGATATAATAATACTACGCTCGGCTTTCCGGACCACGCACGTCCTTGTTGTGTGTTGCTGCCGCTGCTGCGTTCGCCCTCCTCGTACACCTTCGAAAAGCTTTGGACTAACCGTATTCGTATCGTTGTTTTTCGCCGTGACGAACGGACGGGCGGGCGCTCGCGTTAACTTTTTTCCGTTTATATTCCCGAAATCGTTTCCGACGACCCGTACGCGGTAACGGCTAAAAATAAACGTCCGTCGACCGTTGTTCGCTTTGTTTCGCCCGACACCTAATACGAAATACGTTTGCATTTTTCGCGCGGTTTTGGCCCCTTCGAATTTATACCGTCGTTGTAATATATATTTCGTAAACGTGCCCACGTTGATCGAACGACGTGCTCTTTACATAGCAACCGTCGCTAATTGTCTCGAATCTCGCGAGTGTTTCGGAAGAATTTTTAAAAGCGTCATTTCGTCGCCGCGTTGTTCGTTCGGTTAACTTTTCCGCTGAACGAAACTGGCGGCGAACAACGTAAATCCTCTTTAGATTACTAAATTATCGAAGTAATAAAACCGTTTGTCAACGTAAATAATCGTCGATACGGGTCGTTGATTGTCGAAAAACCGAAGCGATCGTAATTCAAATATAATACGGCGGATTCCCGATTATTCGTATTTCCGGCCGATTCGAACAAATTTGCCGGTCCTTCGAGAGAAAATCACGAACAAGTGGTATATAAACAACGCGGTTTAGACGCCTCGGTAATTCGTATTAATTATACGCTCGAGGTCGCTTGAAACGTCTTCGCGCAATTTGTATTTCCAGCTTCTGGGCAATCGCGTAATTCCTACAAACGTAAAGGGGAGGGAGCGAGTAACGCGAGGTTTCTACGAAATCTCGTATGTAATTATCGTACGGTTTTTACCGAAAGGAAACTAGGCGAGGTGGAGTTTCGAAGATTTCACAGATCTTTTCAAACCTATATCGTAATTTTTATATTTTTTAATTTTCCACGGCGCGTATGTTTCGTATAGTTTAGAATAAGGAAGGTGTTTATCGCGTTGTTTTTATCCTTACCACGTTGCACGTACTTCTTTATACGCACGTAGGTTTTTTTTTTTAAATTCTTTTGTAATTTTGTACCGCCGACAATTCGTACCAAACCGTCAGCAGTCCATTGACCATACGAATTATCGAGAATGTATTGTATTTAGAGAGTAATATTGTGGACGTTATTCGTCGTTTGTTCGGCCGACGGTTATGAGCGCCGACGACGTTAGAAAATTTTCCAAACTATCATACTTTCCGGGAGTTTCCGAGGTGCGAACTGTTTTCGAAAACAATCCCGAGGGACGAAATATTCGTGCGCGGGACGAGAAAAACGCTCTGGCCGACGGCAACGTTCGATCAAACGCCTCCGCGCGACGAAGGTGACCGGCTAGTGGCAAAGCACACAGTCGCGCGCGAACGGACGGACGGATGGGTGTGTGGACGGTCGGCGTTTGTTCGCCCGCGGGTCGGCTTTGGATTGCAACGTCATATGGCCGTCGTCGTCGATCATCGGAGTATTATGAATCGAACCGATCGATTCCGGTCGGAAAACCGTTTCAGCTGGTGGCGAACCTGACCGTACACGCGCGCAAACAGCTCCTCCCGACGTGATAACGCTATCGAGTGTGTTCGGTCGCGTTCGTTTTTCCGTCCGTCGTCCGTTCGTTCTCACCGTCCCACGCTTCGTGTTGTACAACCGTCCGTGCTCCACGTTATCGTCGTCGTCGTCGTCGTCCGCTTTTCGGGATAATGTCCCCACGAAATTGAACGGTAAGTGTCCGTACGAAGTTTCGTTCGTCGGTAATAATAAACGAGGCTTAAACGCGAATTCGAATTTTTCGACATTCGTCAACGCGTTCGCGTCTCGTAGCGGCCATAAGTTTCTACACGTAAGCGAACGGAAAACGAAAAGGCTAAAAAACAACCGACGGTCCCACGTGTTCTCGCTGTCCGCTATTGAACATGTGTCGAGGCTGACTGATGGGTGTTGACGGTGAACTCTGTACAAAAAAATCGAATACAATTGACGGCCGTCCGTGCGACAAACTGTCGTTGTAAACGCAATACGAGTGGAATCAAACGAGTATCGCGTGTCCGTCGGCCGTCCTAGGACGAATTCCCTCCAGAAAATAGTGTTACGTACACCGCGTAGTACGTTTTTTTTCCGGCCGTTTTTGTTCTTTAAATGACCGTTCCATTGCGAGCTTTGAAGCCGTTCATTACTTTTCATTACCTACCGTTTCCGTGTTTGACTTTTAGTTTTTGTTTTGCGGTGAATCTGTAGCCCGTGTGCTATCGTACAATACTACGCGTAGTTTGACGTATATTTACCTTCTTATAGTTATTTCAATTTTTCAACGATATTTGGTAGTTATTCGATGTAAAAACATTTTGACGAGGCGAAAGCGATTCGACCGAGCTCTTATGAAAATATTAAATCTCACCTGATACCATAGCGTTGTTTCCAATTCAGTTTTTCTAAAGTGGTTTTGTTTCGGTTTCATCGAGTGTTTCGACGTTTCCGTTACTTTTGTGTTTACTTAACGAAACAAACTATATACAAGTATACTTGACGATTTGTTAAGATTAGACTAGCGTTATAGTAATCCTAGTAAATACAATGTTTATAGTATTTCAATCTATAGCGTATAATATTGTTTAGATTTTAAAAAGATGTCGCGTCGCTTCTACTTTATAGAACTTTTATACAATGGTCATAGGTAGTTACTTGACAAAAGTTCTTTCCAATAATAATAAACTCAATAGCGGGCAACAAATAAGCTAACAGAATGATATGAATAAATTAATACTCGGTCACCTAACTAAGTTTTGGTTTCTGTGTTTCTTTTATAAATCTAGCCATTATAATTTGTTGTTTGTTGTCAATTTTGAACATACGCTTTGTCCGATTACTGTATATCGTCAGTCCTATAAGTCTGTAATGTTCTATATTAAGCGCATAGGTTCGACAAAAGTGAACGAGAGTCATTTTTAATTATAAATAACGACCAAAAATTAGAAACGTCTAATGTTGGAATCTGGAAACTTTGTTGAACATTTCAAGTACAATTTTTAATTGAAAACGACTGAACAACGCTTTGTGAGAACAACCTGTAGGTATATGAATTTTTATAGATTTTTGTAGGCCTCTTTTAAAACTATTCCCACGAATATTTCCAGTAATTATAAACGCTCTTGTATGAAACGGGTCAAACATTGGTTAGGTGTTTTTATGATGCGAGAAAAGTATATTTGATAAATAACAAACATTTCTTATACGGATAATAACGAACGCGCGTATATGATAATAAGGTTAACGAGGTCAGACGAATCATAGTTCGACACAATTAAATATAGCGAGAACGATTAGGTAATCGCGTTATTTTTTTTAAAACTTTTATTATACAAAAAGCAGAAGAAAACGTATGTGTATAGCAATGTACAGCGGTAGCTGAACAAAGTGTTCGCGTACGTTATGAACGAAAAAGGAACAAATTTGAACGTTAAACGCGATAAGAAGATTATGGATTGCTATAATCTCGTATTATTTTTTCGCTTGTACAATTTCGCGTACAAAGCTCTTCGCCTTTTTGTCGTCCGGCGTAAAATAATGATCGACGCGCCGTCGAACACGTTCACTATTTTGGACACCTCTCTACCCTACGCGACGTCCTAATAATTTCTCATTACCTTTTACGATATTGTACCACCAATTCGTACATTTACAACTATCGTCCGGCGTCGAATAACATATAAATATATTTTTTTTTTTAACTTTAAATATTTATTTCCACAATCTCTTACATAGATGAACAATAAGTGTAAGCGATGAAAGAATGACAAGAATGATGGAATAAAGAAACCTTCTAGTAGTTAATTATAATTATTACAGTATATTTATAATTTAGGTTATTAAAATATTAGGTAAGTAGGTGCCGACAACACTGCCGTTTTAGTCTTTTTTGAGGCTTACCAGGAATGTTTGCAAAGGTTTTGTGGATTTGAGTTGAAGGATTTTGCTACATCTTGTACAAATGGGGATGGCAAGATCATTGTGTAAGAACTGTTTTGAAACGTACAAAAAGGGTGCTTTGGTTATAGTACGGAGGGTTTTAGATTGGAAACGCTGTATACGATTTATGTTTGATACACTTGCAGAGCCCCATAGTTGTATGCCCATATTGGTTTGAGGAATAGTTTATATGTTAGTATTTTGGTCGGCGGTTTGATACGATTAGAAGAATAAATAATATACGTGTATATCGTTGAACGCGTCTTTACACGTTCTACGTAAACACAATCGTACTTACCAGTGGACGAGTGACTAATTTTCAGAGGGTGTACGTTGGGGCCATACGGCGGCGTATTAACCGTCTCCGTGCGCCATGGACGGCGACTACGTCAACAGCGGGTCGAGTAGCGACGACGAATTAACCGTTCAAACGGCCCCGGTGTCGGCCGAAATTTACTGTTGGATCCGATTTTTGGTCGCCAACGACGAGTTGTTGTCGTCGTCGGACGGACGCAACGACGCCACGGACGTCGTTCTAGAGACGCCTCCGTGGGACGACCAGCAACAACAACGACCGGTCGTCGCCGTACCGCCGCCACCAGCAGTAACCGCGGTCACGGAGGTGGTGCCCATGGAGTTGTGCCTCGGGTCCGACGACGACGACGACGACGACCCGCCCGTAATGGTGGCCGACGGGCCCGTGGATCCGATGACGGTCGCCGGTTCGAAACGTCAGGGAGGAGAAGAACCGCGCGACAACGACGACGACGACGACGAAGCGACGTTGGTGGTAAACGACGTATTGGATTATATCGTGTCCGTCTTGGAGGAAGGCGACGTATTTAATTCGCGTTGACTCCGTCGTCGTTTCGTATACGCGCGACGCCCAACTACGAGTCCCATTTTATTCCGACGTACGTCGCTTAATTACCTTCAAATGGTCGCGTGTACCCGCTAGATATACGTACTAATCGTTCGACATATTCGGTTTTTTTTTAAGAAATATTAACGGCCCCTTACAGTTATCGGAAGAAATACGATTTTAATTATGTACGTTAAACGGGACTTATATATATATATGTTAATATTCGTAAACATATAGTTAATATTTTTTTAAACGTACGTGAAAATTATAGAGGATTTATAAATATATATATTTTAATGTTCGTAAATATATAGTTAATATTTCGTTAAACGTATGTGAAAATTATAAAGGACTTGTGAATATATATATTTTATATTCGTGTTATATGTTTTGTGCGTATTTATGTAAACGTAATTTTCTCCTTTACCGCCATCTGTGTGTATGGGATGGGTGGCTTTGGTTATCGGCGGAATTCGGCCAATTCGTTATTGTTACGAAACGTCGAAACGACATTCGGAAAAAGTGATTACGAAGCGACGACAACGCGCCGATAATAACCTTGTCGAACGATTTCGCGTTTTTTTGTTTCGAATCGTCGAAATGGCCTATTTAAAGGTACGGAATTTCCGAGTCGCGTCGTACCCGTGGCCGGACGGGCGCGTCGCGACGACCAAATACGCAAAGTTCGTCTCGTTCGTTATTACCAAACGAGGCCACTCTGCGAGTGGAACACACGAAGTGTGTAAGGAACTTACAAAGTTCGGTGTTGCGTACATCGTGGAACGGCCGGCGCGAAATCGGGCGATGCATTTTCGTATATCGTACACCGCGCGTCGTCGTATTAGGCGATCGCTTCGCGTATTTTTTTTGTATTTTGGCAAAGCCGAATGTACTCGTCGCGCGATAGCATAACGAAGTAGTACGTCCCGGCCGCACGGACGTCGAAAAATCGTTCGTGAAAATGTCGAGGACAAATAAAAACTAATCGCTCCGGACGCGGTCGGAACGTCTCGACGACAACCGTCGATGTGTATGTTTAGTGGCGTCAGTTGACCAAATCGAAAATCCGTTGGTTTATTTGTCGACCAGTTGGTCGTATCGAAAAATAACGACGCTCAATCGGTGGTTCCCCGCTGGAACCCGACACCCAAAGTGGGTGGCCTTTTTCGAAATCGTTACGAGACGACCGTATTCGAGGATTGAACACGAGGGGGGGCGAAACCAACCGATTTTATCTGGTTTATACCGGTATATAGGTTGAACGCGACTCTTGTACGCGCGTAATAGGCAAAAAGCCGGTACAATTTCGCTGGGGCGAGTGGGACGAACGCGCGATATCGTTACACGTAACGCAAATATCCGTGGAAACAAAACCAGCCGTTTACGTTGACGTGTACAGAAGTAACGAACGCGAATAATATAACAGGCGAAGAAAATCGTTAGGCGACGATTGATGCGCGCGCGCGGTCGCGGTGGTCCCGGCTGGGAAAATTACGAAACTTGCGCGAACAACGGACGGAACAGATAAGAGAGGCGCGCGAACGACGGTCGGGGAAAACACCGTACGCCCACGTCTAAATATATCACGCGCGTTCCGCGGCAATGTGTGGCGGTGAATACGTCATAACGTGAAATCGTACGAAAATCGGCGTGTGAAACTCGCGCGTTAAACGATTGTTATTGCGTTTTAACGACCGTATTGTTCCGTATCCGTCGATCGTTTGGCAACGATAATCGGGAATTGCTTTTCAACGCTACGAACGGCGAAAACAACGGACACGTGTGTCCCGCCGATTATAGCGTTGTACCGGCCGTTGTTAAGCTCCGTGCGTGCGCGTAAAATATCGTATAGGTGGAAGAGCGAGGAGAGCGAACGGTTTAACCGACGACGGGACCAAAAATACGGCGACTCGTTACGTTTATCCCAAATCGTCGTGGCGACCCCGGTACAGCGATGTACGAAGCGCTTTGTGTACGGGTCGTTATAATCGTTTCTTCCGTGGAAAAATTAATTTTCGTAATACAACACAACGTATTACCCGTGAGCGTCCGCGGGATATTGTTCAAGGAGGGGTGATGCAATATAGCCAAAAACACCAAAAATTACGGATATTCGTACAGTAGATATTTACTGGTCAATTTACGCTTGACGGTTTTTCCGTCCCAAATATAGGAATTAATTTGTTCGGACGAACCGTCTCTGTTTAACCAAACGACGATAAAAGTTACGACCGTCGAAATTGTTTTCGGTTTGCCCCGTTGTGCCTGCTCGGCCAAATATTCCCGTAATTTTAGGAAAACGAACCGCTCTCGTTACGATATTCGGTTAACCGTCGTAATTGTGATAATCGAATATATTTTTCGACGATCGTTTATACGTGGAACCGGCGTCGATCGCCTTATTGTTATGACGTCGCGACGAGCGAGATTAATAAGCTTAGGCTTGGTTTAGACGCGGGCGGACGAGCCGTTATTATCGACGCCGAACGCCATTAATCGATTCTCGATAGAGTCCTTCTCGGTAAAGTTGATTTCGACTCGACGGCAACCGTCTAGTTTAATTTCCGTTTAATTCGTTGCCCGTTCGATTTAACGCGGCCGCCGGCGCGATATTTACGGTAGATTCGTTATTTTTAGAAACGATGGAAATGACGGAAAACCAAAATCCGACGGACAATACGAATCGCGTACGTATATTTGATACTTCTCGACGAGTGCCGCCGACGTTGTCGATTAACACTTGCCCAGCGTGTCAGTACGTCACCGTGGAAAAACGAATATTCGGTAATTTTCAAATTCGCTTTGGAACGTCGAGACTAAAAAGCTTACGCGTTTGTAATGATTATCTGGACGATATTAATGTTCACTATTGTACAGTATAACGAATACAATTACGTAGGCGAATTTACGTCTAAATTGATTTAATTTAAACGTAATCGCTTTACGATAATTAAATAAAAACGGGATAGTTGTTACAACGTAAATGTCTACGAATAAACGATTGAAATTAAAATCGCGGTTAACATTTTAACGATTTTAAATTTTAAGATTTCGTCGAATATTGGAGTAGTAAAGATTTTTTCGATTTTAACAGTTTAAATCTATTTATTTCGAGAAGAACTTGAAGGAAAACGTTTACATGTTCACGGGCCAGCGAAAAAAAAATTCTACACCGAATATACAATTGTTTGCACACACGCACACACAAGTATAAGGCTAACGGCTATACTAAATAACAAATTGTACCTACTTAAAAATATTATCGATTTTTTTTATTTTACAAAACGTATAATAGTATACATAACCAACGAAATTGTTCGTAAGGTACACTCGTATTATATTAGAAATGAAAATAGAAACTATCAAATGGCGAGAATGTTCAAAGTTAATGGCGAAATTAACTAGGTAAATTAACGAGATCGGGGTTAGTATAATTCTATAATTAATCGATTCACGACTTATAATCGGATATCGGGTGAAGTCAGTAAAACGTTAATTTTTTTAATTACTTCGATTCGCACGTTTTTAACGGAACATTACGAAAGGAATAACGTTAATTTTTTTATTTTTCGTTAGAAGCGACGGTGTTGGGTAAACACTGATTTTTGGGAATTTGTCAAAATTTGTATACAAAAAAAAAAAAACGAACTAGATAAATTACTCGATTACCGATATTTTAACCCCACGTAGTCTAATAAGTGGTGAACGGACTAGTTAATTAACTAGTTGATCGATATATTTATCGATACGATTATCCGATATAAACGATTTCGTTTACGTTATACGCGTATCGAGCATATTTAAGTTCCGTAATTTCGAGTGAAACGTATACACATTTATATTTTATACGTTATTCGATGTTCTTTAAAGGAAATCCAAATAATCATCGTAGCTACGTAAATCGAAAACAATATTCGGCTCCAATTATTACAATCGTGTTGTGTATGTAAAGTTTACGGGTTATTTTTGGAATAGAATCGGATTACAATAAATGGATGGTGTACCGCCGCAAGTCGTCCCGCAGCCAAGTCCGTAATTAGTTTCGACGGGATTTTAACGAGGGCTGGTACAGTCGAAATGGCTTAACAACGGCACCGTCTCGAATGACGGGGGCTAGGACCCGACATTTTTGTAACGCGCGGCCCGAGTTGTAACATTCGGCGACGGTAATAAATTGGAGGAAAACAGTTGTCGCGTGATTTTCGGCGAGGAAAACGCGTTCACGACGGGGTAACAGTTACTCGGACACTGGACGCTATCATTTCGAGATTTCGTACTTGGAACGGGGGAGTGGAACTTTTAAAATAGACCGTTCGAGTCTCGCGATAAAATGGCGTTGCGTTGCGGTCCCGTGACGGTCTGGAACGAGGGGACGCACGCGCCGAGACCGCGAACGTGTGTTAACGGCGGTGCAGGTGGTCCCGCGTGAGGCGATGGTTGCGCTACGGACAGGACGGTCTGCGACGGGTAAGTAGCGTCGTGTAGTTTGCGTAAGTGTTTCTTGAGATCGAAGTTCCGACAAAATCCTTTGCCACACACGTGACACGTAAACGGCTTCTTGTCGTTGTGCGTGTGCATGTGAAACGTCAAGTTGTACACCTGTGCGGACGAACACCAGAGTAAAAACGAATGTCGGACACCGAAAAAAACAATATCCGAGTGGCGGTGTACACACCCACCCGAACACTATTCTGAAATGTACCTAAAATCCGTCACGTTTGTGCCGTCGTTGTGGGGCCGGACGATTATTGAGGTCGGTTTTTTAGGGAGAACTTGTGCGCGACGTAGACGCGCGCTCGTTTCGGCGGCGAGAATTTTTAACAATTTCGCTCTAAACGAGGAGCGCGTCGAATAATTTAGTGTTCGAACGACGGGGCGCGGTGTACATACGCCGAGTATTTATACACGTTCAATTATCGGTTAACACCGGACGGCGGTTGTTAACAGTCGGAACACACGGGTTAATCGAAAGTATTTCCCGTACGTTTTAGGTGGAAAATGTTCAGGGGGGGTCGACGACGGTTTTTATATTATCGTCGTTCGGTTTCTAGTCATTTGCCGGGCGGAACGCGAAATTCGGTAAACGGTGACCGGGCCGCGCCACGTGTTTGTTAGGTACCTGGTGGAACGCTTTATGGCACACGGTGCACTTGTACGCCTTCTCCACGCTATGTGTGAGCTTGTGGTTCTTGTAGTTGCCCTTCTGGTGGAATCCCTTGCCGCAATATTCGCACGTGTACGGTTTGTAGCCGGCGTGTATTCGCGTGTGCGTGTTCAACGTGGAGCTCCGGTTGAACGCCTTGCCGCAGATGGCGCACGTGTGCGGCTTTTCCTCGGTGTGTATGATCTTGTGCCGGCACAGCGTGGACGCCTGCCGGAAGCCTTTGCCGCACACCTGCGATCACGACGAAAAATTCGCGTCATTCGTCCGTCCGCGGTCGGGGTTGTTCGTCCGGTCCCTTTCCTCTACCACCCCCCCCCTTACGAGCGCGCGTGCCACTAAGTCCGACACCGACCGCGTGGTCTATAGTCTACCACGTACGTCGACGAAACGCGCCAAAACGGCCGCGAACGTTCGTTAGGACGCAACCGTCGGATACACCGCGACTACTGCCGGACGCAGAAGAATTTGACGAAAACAAAATTTGAACACAATCGGTTCCCTGCAGCTCGTTTTTTCGAAATCCCTAACGACCGTGACGAACCCGGTGTTTCGCGCGCAATTTTTTTTAAACCAACTATCGAACCCGAAACGCGCCGAGTACGACCGCGTTTTATTATTTCGGTTACCGCGTGATTCGTTCTCGAAAGTTTAACGAGTTCACGGCGAACCAGCGGGGCTAACCTATACGGAAAGTCGATCGAAATTTGATCCGAAGTTGGCGAAGTTGCACAAGTTTCACTGCAAAAAAAAACTATAACGAGAAACGTTTTGTTCGTACTGAACACGAAATAACGACGTTACGTTGTTGTAGCGGATTAGTGTCTCAGGTATATTTTGGTCCGATCCTAAATTGCTTTCGGAAAGTAATTGTTTCGCCTTTTATTATGTTGTTACTATATTATTACATATTTTCCCCTCGAAGTTTTTATAGGAAACGAATCGGAGATACTTTCAATAACAATCAAAATGGCTTCTACGTGACTGACTCGATGCATTGCAATACACGCACGAGTATAGGAAACCAATCCCCTCAAGTACCTGATCGATTTAGGGTGCACATTGCGCCCGATATTTAATATAGTGCTCAGTTTTCAACGTTTGTACGTTTATTTTTACTTTATACTAAGAGCGTATTCTATTATAATATACGACGTACCGACGACGATGTATGTATTTTTATACGGAATTCTCGATATTCGATTTTCTCCCTACATACAAAAAAAAAAAAACCAGAATTCTAAACACGCCGCTAATCATACCCGCATTGAAAACAAAATGTAGCTCGTTGTTATCGATTTTCTTTTTTACGTTCGTTTTATTTTTTGTTTTCGGAATATTTTCGTATTTTAAAAAGCGAAATCGATTTGTACAACAAACGGTCGTTGTAAAGAACACCGTTACACTTACGAATATTATAGTAGCGCGATTTTCGACGAAAAATAAAATATATTTAATACGCGAATACGTTATTTTTATTTTGTTATACGCAATCGTTCGAATTTAACGAACATTTTGTCGAGAAACGGTTTCATAATTACGAGGAAAAAATGGGCCAATTCGAAAACGCTACACGGTAAAAACGAAAGGACGATTACAAAAATACAAAATTATTCTTAACGAAAACCGCATTACGATTTTAATAAGTCGTTAAAAGAAAACGCCGTTCGTGAAAATATATTTACTACGTTTATAACGTTCTTTCCCCTCGCAACATAAACCGAAAACTAAAAGCAACAGTGGCGAGCACGTTTTATATTGAAAAAAACCGCGTTTAAAAATGATTTCGAGTAAAAGGCGAATCTATAATTTTGATTAGAATTTTTAATTTTCGTTGGACGAATAAATTCAAAGGGTCTCCCCGTTCTCGTGTTTAGTAGTTTTTCATTATCGTTGCACGGATCTGCTTCAAGTGCGTCGTTAAATATGTTCGCGAGGCAAACAAACATGAAGGGTGTTTCCAGATCAAAAAGATCGCGTAAGTGGGTAGACAATGCAGATGTCTATGATTGGCGAAAAATCTATTGTATACGTAAGTAACGCGAGCGTTTTTTTTTTTCCCCGAGAGCCGCCGCGATGGCTATAAATTAATTACGGCGTAATGGAACGCCGGGAAAGCGGCGTCAAATGCGTTTCGAATGGACGAAAAACTTTTGGAAATAGCCGTTCGACGACGGAGACACACGGCGAGTGACGACGACAATTTAATAAAATACAGCGGCGCGGCCGCGTAAAGTTTCCCGCCGACGATATTTCTCGAATACCTTCGGAGAACGTTTTATGGTCCGTAAAATTTTGTTTTTCGAATCGCCTTGAAACGGAACGAAAAAACCGTCGGCGAACGATAATAAAAACAATTTACGTAACGATCAACGACGAATAAGTCGTTCGACTAGTGCCGTAAAACTACGTCGACATTTGTTGTACACGCGCGCGCGTGGTGGCTTCGTGGATGTAAAAGGAAAGAAAAACACAATCGTTCGATAGAATAGCACAACAAACATGCCGTCTCAATGGGACAAAGTTGAAAAGGTCTTTCGGATACTTCAACTATTGTATCGGTCTGAACTTCTTTATTCGCGTAAGTCCGTAATGTGAATTTACCGCTCAGACGGAAAGATTTTACTCGAATTCATTCACCTCCCCTCCCCCCCCCTAAACTCAACGTTTCGACGATTCGTGTCGGTAACTACGCGAAAGCTCTAGAAAACTAAGACGAATAAAAGAAAGGCATTGTCAACAATGAAAAACTCGAATAGCAGTAGGTATCCGATGAATGTGTGTAGCTTCACAAATTTCGTTTCCACCTGGCGTCGAGGGTGTATTTCGTCAAACGACCCGGGGAACGTGAATTGGTTTGAATTCGAGTAATTAAATTTGAACGTTAAACGACGTTCGTTAATCGGAAAATTAGCGGCCGGGCGCAATAATCGTAACGAAAAAACGTTATTTTATAAACGAAAAACACATTATCCGTTAACTACGCGTTGGGCGGTAAACCATCGTGGTATTTTCTAGTAGGCGTAATAATAACGTTGTCCGAATAAAATATACTCCCTCCCTTTACCGTACCAACGTAGTAACGTGTTATGTTTGGAACATCGACGCGTTATTCATTTCGCTACCTATCTCGTGTTTTCCGATACGTTTGTACGAAATAAACGTCATTTTTCGAACATTTAGAGGCGTCTCAACCTGTCCCGCCCGTTGTTCACCAGGGATAGCGACCAAATATATTCGATCGGACGAATACGTTTTCGAAAGACGAAACTCGTTTTTGTCGGCAAAATAATAGCAATGGTAGTATAATAACCTTACGTCCTTAAAAAAACCAAACCGACTCTCGCGCGACCGCTCCCTTCCGTTTTATCGGCGGCCGCCGTTTCCGTGTCGGATTAACGGTTTCAATCGATCCGGCCACTCGACGGGTCACACACGCGCGTCGGTTCCTACGAAATACAGCCGGCACGTTCGAATTTACGCGGACGTCGAGCGGCCGACGATAAATAGAGCCGAGCGCGCGTCGTACCTTGCAAACGAACGGCCGAGCGCCCGTGTGCACGGGCATATGTCTGGTCAGATTGTAGTGCGCGTAGAACACTTTCCCGCAATGGTTGCACGTGAACGTTTTGGCCGCGGACGTCGGGTCTTTGGACGACGGCGTGGCCCGGACGGGCTCGACCGCGGACTTGACGAACGTGGCCGCAGGGTCGGGTCGCGGCTGTGGCAACGAGGGTCGTTCGGGTCCGTGTACCCGGCACGGTTGTTGTCCGGCGACGACGGCGGCAGCAGCAATGGCGGCGTGTCGCTGGTAGTGGAACATCTGCGGTGGCGGCAGAGTCGGAGGGACGGCGGTGATCGCGGTCGGTTTCGCGGCACCGCCGCCGTCGGCCGGCGGTTCGGTCCCGGGCCGGAACGCCGCGGGCACGTACTTCTTGAACGCCGACTCGAGCGCGTGGAAATAGTCGACGGTCGGCCGCGTCCTCACGTCCGGTTCCATGATCCGGGCGATGGAAAACGTCAACGGGCCCGTCGACTTGGCCGCGTACTTTTTCCGGTAACAGTCCGCGGCCGCGTCCCTTTGGTCGTCCGCTACCGTCCCGGTCACCGGTTGTTGTTGTTGTTGTTGTTGTTGTTCCATAACGGACGACCGTCCGCCGTCCGCCGTACCGCAATAGGTGTGGACGATCGTCTGTAACACGTCACGTGTTCGTCATGCGTAACTGAACGTCGTATGGTTATAAACGAGCGCGACGCGTCCAAGTATCGCCAAAAGTCTATTACCGCGTACACGACCGGCGTGCTATGCATACGCGACGAAATAATAGTTGTCCGCCGGGACAACCGCCGCACCCGATCACTAGCCTGCCGATTACGAGGCGTATACACGCGGAATCGATTTTAAAGAAACGGCCGACGGGAAGCGAGTAAATAGCCGGCAATTGTATCGGGAGGAGGGCACATCTCGACGGAACACACCGATCGGTCGTGTTCAATACGTTAGGCGACCGGTCGTAGTCGACAACTAATACAAACGGCGGCGCGTTTAACGAGACGAAATGAAAAACACGCGCGTTTTGTAAATACTTTTACTAACGACCACGTAACGCCCGAACAATATTCGTTCGTACGCGAATTGCCTACAGCGCCATCGGCGAACGCGTCTACGAAACGCGTCCCGAAAGTGTCGGGAAATATATTTTTCCGCCCGTTCCCCCTACTCGATCGCCTTCGGAAGTCAATAGTACACTTATTCGGTCTTGTTCGTCCCGTTGTAAGACGTCGGTGTACTACAGTCGTAGGTCCGTTAGCTCGCGTGTAACTGCGCGTCCGCAGTCTCGTCGACGAACGAAATTGTTTTGGAACCTAATTGTTGTAAGTCCGCCGAATCGTTTGAAACGTCGCGAATTCGCGTCGAAATTAAAAAAAAAAAGTCGAAATTGACGCCTAGCGAAAAGATTTCTATAGGGACGGGCGGAACATCGATCGTCGAGGCTTCAAACGAATGTCGCGGACGAGTATCGCGGATTTTCGTTCGCCGGGGAACGCGACGCACGGTGGATACCGCCGAGTTACCTTCGCGAATAATTCGACGCACAACGCTCGACGTCGTTCCCTTTCTACCGTACACGTACGTTCGCACGCACGCGACTCGCGCGCAATTAGTCTCGTAACGTACACAAGGGTGTGTAATGGATTTGCGCGCTTTACAATGTTCCACCGACCCTCCCCGGGCGTTTTTGTTTTTCGACGCCCCTCCGTTCGACGCGCGTTATTCATAATTTATTGTTCGTTATTTACGTTGGCGGTGCCGTCACCGCCGCCGCCGCTGCACACTAATACCGTTGCGAACGTCGGACGAATGCCTAGTGATCGGGCGATAACGCCGCGCGTATTCCGACGAATTATCGGACTCGGGCGCGGAACGAAAACCGAAATTTATACGCGTCTTCCGTCCCGGATAACGATCTCTGGACAGTGGTCATTATCGTGTTTCGTTCGCGTTTCCGGCCGCGTCACGCACAATCCCTTCTTGGACGCGCGTGTTGTGGCCAACGGCCGAGAACCGGTGAACGAAAACGGGAAACCGACGGCGATTGTTCACTTTTTGGGTCTTTTCGACGGCCTCGGAAAATCGTTTCCACGCGCGTGTCTCTTCGTCAGAAACCACCGACCGACGGAACCAACGTTCCTCGCAATTGTTACGGTGGTCCCTAACGAGTCCGACGTCCGTATTTATTGCTTAAAGATGGGCGGGCCACTAACCAACTACAAAATTTAATTACGCCAAATTTTCGTTAAATTTTCCAACAGTCGGCTATTATTATTTCGTCGTCGACTAAATCGATTCGTTTAAATTCAAACTGGGCACGAACGTTCTTAACGAAATACAACCGAACGACCGTTTTATGTATCGTAATTGGTACATCGCCAACGGATTGTTTTATTACGTTTTTTAAACTACCGATTTTCGTAACGGAAGTTTTTTACAGTTTTAACTTAAAATTGTACTAGTGGAAAACGTCTCTCGTTAACTATATCGTAGCTAAACGAGCGCAACGCGAACAATTAACGTAGGTTTGTCGGAGCATTTGGAAAACAATAATGCGCTCTCGTCCGCGTACCGACGTTTTAGGCGTTCACGAGACGTTTTTTTTTTCCAGAAGTATTCGGTTTTATATAAATATTAAAATATTTTTTACGGCCGTCGCGCCGTCGACGCTTTTGATTATAACGGAGACGTTTCTACGATTTGTCGCGTACGCTCGGCACCGTACTAACGAGCGACGTAGTACACGGGTGTTACGCGGGCGACGGTCGCGCGACGGATTTTGAAGAAGAGAAGTCGTCGTCATTACGTTTTTAACGGGCCTTTGATCGTGTACTAATAGCCTGTCACTACATACGCTTAAAAGTCTCGTCCAAAAGAACAAGATAATTATCGGTACACGTACGGCGTATACGCGCACGCGCCCGTTTGTTGTTTTTACTTTCCTTGATATATACATACACGTGTAGTGTGAACGGCGAAAGTAGTGCGTGCTCAACGACGTTGTAATAATACGTACGTGTAATACGTACGGCCTAGGTACTTCTTGGCCCCTTTGAAATAATAATAATGAAAATATAACGAAAAAAAAAAACGAAGAAAAACGCGAGGGGGCGGC
>JAIPRN010001734.1:0-23754 GCA_025469175.1 Geopemphigus sp. TES_GeoC_2020
GAATGAGAGAATGTTTCTATAAATTCCGCGCGTTACGTCGAACAATATATATGTATATATCTTTTGAAGACGAAATTGTATTTTTTTTCTCTCCTTTTTCTGTTCCGTATCTCGTTTTTCTCTCCTGCTACTCTGCCCTCGTATTTTCTTCGAACGAATACTGTAGACGTGCATATATATATATATTTATGACTTATATTTTTATCCCGGAATAAAGCGTGGTCGTTATTGTGAGTTATCGCTGCACAGTCGTGTGTCGGAAACGACAAGTGTGTGCGGGAAAAGAGAAAAAGAACTTTTACCAAACCATAAAGCTGTGATTTATTTTTATTCTTTTTTCCCTTTCCTCATTTCGCAATTATGTTGTTGTACATACACACACACACACACACATTTATATATAAGTACCTACACTATTACCGCGTTCAAATTGAAACGTCCGTCTAAATCATTGTGTTTGTATATGTGATATGTACAAGCCGGTACTGTTTTAACAACGTACCGATAAAACGCATATCAATTTATATATTATACATATTTATATTTATACGTATTTAGTTCTGTATACATAGTCATTATAAAGTTTCGCGAGAACTTATATGCGTCAGAAACCCATTTATTGTACTATAAAATATACATTGTCGTTACATCGTCATTGTTGTGTTTACAATTTTCGCATCGCGACAACCAAGCTTTAAACGTAATTAGATATATATATATATATATATATATATATATATACACGACTATACACGCCTACTGACTATTAAATTATTACGTTTCAATTATCGTTTCAGTCAACCCGTTTGTTATTATTAACGTGCGGCGAATTTGTTTAAAATACGTTGTGTGTTTTTGTTTATTTATAATACGTACGACTGAAATTTGACGTAATTTTAATTATAAGAAATAATACCGTCGACATTTCGAACAAACGTTACTATTATTGCCGATCGTGAATGCGTAATCGGGAAATTTTATTTTTAGCCGGGTTTGAGTTTTCATCGTACGTTTAAATTACGCCTTTGAAACGTTTTTCGCGAAAAAATAACAGTCCCTATTGGCCTACGTTGTAGTTACTTTAATATAGATACAAGCAATAACAAACAAGAATGTTCTTTTTAAACATATCTTTTATAAACGTGACGAAACAGTTCATTTCTTCATCCGTTTCGCTTTATTATTAGCAGTTTTGTAAAGTATTCGATACGTAGAAATATTTTTTACTATTTTTTTTCATACCGGCCGCGGTGTGTAAATATAAAATGTAAAGTAAAATATAAACAACGAAAAATCATTCGTACGATATAAAAGTTCCGAATATAATCAATAACTTTACTAAACAAAATGTAATTAAGTTGGTCTACTATATAGTTTTTAAAAAATTAACGCGTCTTTTATAACATATTATGTATATATATATATATATAATATGTTTTGTTAATAAACTAAATGAGCCTAAACATATATAATTGAATAATGTGTTATATTAAGGAGGTAAAGTTTAAAAATTAACCTATATATTCAAAAGTTTGTTAATATCGTTTTTACTAAAACTTGTACTTTAAAATTAGAAAATGTATTATAATTTGATTGGAATTTGGTTTTTAATAAACGTTTAGATTATTTTTAACGCTACAATACTTTCTAAATATTATAAATTGAAAGTTTCGAAAACGAAAAATGCATATTTATAAAAGGTCAGTTTTAGATTTTGAAGATAACGGTTTCTTTTTAATATTACTACAATTGTCCCTTTCAGGGACTACACGTACATTATTATTGCAGCACTAAATTAAATAATTGGCTATTTAATTGACCGTCTCCTACATTAATTTAACATTCAAATTTACAATTTGTAATTTGGATACTAATTCGGTACTTCATAATAATATATTTTAATTATGTAAACGTTCGAATTATTATCCGAACACGTTTATTGTACTCACTTATTGAGCGATCAGTGTAAAAAACACTGAAATAGAACATCATTTTTCCACGTATATAAATACAGTTAATACTGGAAATGTAGACTACGTTTCGTTATTTTATAGATAATAATTCGATTAAATGTATAGTGACAAATAGGTAGCACAAATCGATTAATAATTTAGGATTAGGTATATTAACATAATTAGAGCTATTATTTACTTTCGTAATAAATGCAAGACGTTATCGTTGCTGTAACTTAATTATTTAAATTTTGGGAACGCTTTTTCGCTCGTACAAACAAGTGCGCCGATGATAGTCTTGATATGCGTTATGTCAAAGTAGCTAATTGCGTCTAATTGGTACTTAATTTGAAAAGATTTTCAATTTTCTCAATAAAATTCTTATAACGCGTGGAAAAACTACCGAAATAATTATAAAGAAATTATCAACGTCCATTTTAGACACGTACAATTGTATCTAAAATTTGAAAATCGATTACAATTTGTTGTTCATTTTTGCTCTACAAATTACGAAATATACGTTAAAATGAAAAAAAAAAATTATTAGTATTATTCGTGATTATTATTGGTTTTAAAAAAAAAAAAAATACATCACATTCGTTACTACTGACTAAAAATGATGGTAGTGCAATTTAAGATTTATATTACCGCGAGCTCAATACCAGGAAACTTTATTACCGTAATTAGAACTCCACATTACACACGGGGTTTAAACATTTATTTTTAACGCGCCTGACTATTTAATAGCATTATCACAAAACTCAGCAGTGAGAAATTATAATTAAGACTTGTTTGACATTTCCAAATAATTACTTAATCCTTGTAATCAACAATTTGCTAAAACTTTTTAATTGAATGGCGTTTTAGAATTATTATTATTATTCTCGTGACGTCAATCTGTGCATTCGTCTAATATGTATTTCAAACGAATACCGTCAGATCCAAGTTTTACTCGTACCTGACATAGAAAAATAATCACGAAATTTACGTTCCTTAAATACTATATTTTGTTCGAATACTCGGAATCCTGGGTGAACAATCGTTCTTTAGGTGGATCAAGAAAACTTTTGAGACTTTGAAATGAAACATCTTAATTTCAACTTTACCGTGATTGATTCGATGTTATCACGAACTTGAGAAATTGTAACGTTTACTATTTAAAGACTCCGGTTCAACGCATTTAAATGGGAAAATATAATCTGACAATTACGTCGAAGTAAGTAATCGGAATAATAATTGTACTCAACAAAAAAGACGATTGACGTTCGACGAATACATATTTCTTAAATTGTGTAAAATATCGCGTTTTGTACGCAAAACACTATAATACTATACGTGTATTATGTCATCGAGGGTTTGAAGGAGATTCGAGTAATCGTGCGCTGTAGTATTAGCAAATTGAAATATATTAGTTCTCGAAGGACACACAACCTAATATCGGTCATGTGCGCATTCACTTACAATTATATAATTTGACCGCGTTCCAAAACGTATCCCTAGGGAGCAAGTCGTAACTAATTATCGTCGTTATACACAATATGTTGGCAAGAATCGGGTAGATTATAAAGGACGAATAATACCGGAATATCTATCAACCATATTCGATAGGAACCAAAGGCGAGCCGTATGGGGAAAGCGGTGGTACGTCGATGCTATTTTTAGTAAACGAATTATCAATTAAGTTAAAATTTCCACAATTTTTAAAAGTAATCGAGCGACGATGAGTACGTAGTTGATTAAAAAAAAATTTAATAGCGGTTTTTAAGATACAAAAACATACAATAGTACTATAAACATATTTGTTTTAACACTATGGTTTTTATTTGTTGTTTTTGTGAAGATAATAATTTATTTAACGAAGTTCTCCATTATTACGCGACGTTAGATATAGTCATGTCAGAGATTATTTTCAATTAGAGCGTAGGGGAATGAAATGTTAAATTAGTACATTTCGTCGTGAAAGAATGAACTGACACCAAATTTGGCGAGAAATTCAATATTAAAATCATCGACCACAATCGTTCAAAATAAAATTATATACGGAATATTTGTTACACGTTGTTTTTAATAAAACGTAATCGAGTATAGTATAAAATTTTATTGAGAAATAGGAAATATGAAGTATATTCAACCAATCCTCTCCGTATAGTCACAAAGCGCCAATGATCGGGACTTATTTATTTGTATTTTTTTAAATTAAAAAGTCACGTTTGGAACAATCCTGTTAATTTTATGTTTTAATTTTAAGTGAATAATTGTATTTTTAAACGATAATTGTAGAAATAAAAATTGGGTTTTAAGCAATTTAACGTATGCTATTGTGTTAGTAAAAAGTTTTAAAATTCACTACATTGGCTACCGAGAAAACTCGAACGAGCTTATGGTCGGAATGCTACGATGCATTCCGAAATAGAAATGTCGAACACGTACTTCTTACATTGTTATAATAGAGTTATACAAATTTAGATATTTGTATTGTGTCGGGAAAAAAATATTAAACTGAATACTATTATGTAAGTGTTGAATTCAAGAACTCTGACCGAAATAAAAAGATACATTTCGTAACGACGTTTTATTCGTATGACGTATTGCCATAAAAAAACAATTACGTTATTTTTGGTTGTTAGCAATGAGAAGAATATTTTGATTCTGCAATGACGTATTCCGTTTTGTCGATGGACATTTAGTAAACGTTCCGATTATCTTAAGTTTACCTTATTTTCCGTGACCAAATCGTATATACTTAAAATTTTTATACAAACATTTCAAACACATAGAAAATTCGCCAAAAAGTTAGAAAAACAGGTGAAATTTTCAGCATACAACTGAATTATTACCAAAAAATATACAAAACCAATTTTAATTTTGTTTAATTTGTTACAACTCCAAAAATAATATTTCGAAATAATCATACATTTTGTATTATTTATTTTAATAATATTAATATATACGTTTTTAAATTTCATCAGTATTGGAATATAGCGTTTTCAAAAAGTGTTAATGATTTCCGGTTTTCCTTGTATTTAAAAATTAATACAATTCTATTTAATATCCTTAGATATTGAAATTTATTTCAAAGTTTATCATATGATATTGTATTTGTAGTAAATATATTTCTGCAATTCAAATTCACAATTTGCTTTTTTCAGAGCCAACATTTTATGTAAATTAAACAATTTTTGGGTAAAATCGTTTTTATTTGAATTTTTAACCAGGGCAATAACTTTATCTACCATCTAAAAATTGAGAGTGTATACACGAAATATTTTCTTATGTGATTTGAAAAATTCATAAATCTTAATTAAACGAAGAAATGTTATATTAAAAATTTCATTTACATCAATATTAATTACTTTCGTGTATTGTTGCGTCGATTTTCAAAATGCAACGATTTATCATCATGTTCAAATTAAACATAATAATCGAAAAATCAAAAAATCTTTGTGTAATTGTAGCTTTATACGAACCGGCATACTGCATAGTATCCGATGACGCCAACCTACTTGTTTATTATTTCAATGAAATTCATAATTTATTGTAATAGTAATAAATATATATAGTATACTTCTTAAAATTGTCTATACGAGTCTAACGAAAAATTACATAAAATTTCGTTGATAAGAAAATATAAATCAGAATAATCACGTGTTAATTTGCTTTTGTATAATTTTAATTTAAAACGTAATACATTATTTAAATTTTAAATTTGACGCTCAACATTTAAATTAAGAAACTTCGCTTTAATTTATTTAAATTTAACTACCTATCTGAGAAAAGAATTGAATTAATTAGGTAAACATTTATTGTCCGTCATTAGTAAAAAAAATGACACAAATTGATAATTTTGCCAGTTTCAGTGAATTCGATTTTTTATTTTAATAAGTTCATAGTAAAATTTTTAGAAGACTTATATAATGTAAGCTTAAACTTTTTACTTGTAAATTATATATATATATATATAAACATAAGAGTGATACAGGTATATACAAACACCGACGACGCGTCTGAAGAAAACTTATAAGTGTATCGTAAAATTTACGAGGAGAAGAAAAGAGAAGACAGAGGGTGAAAAATCGTCAAACTTTAAAGAGGTAAGCTTGATGGCCATCACTCCGAGTTAATTTCGTTAAGACTCTCGCTCGTTTTCCAAAACCATTTTAAACTCGTACACGCGCAGGAACGACAGACTTAATTTGACAAGGAAAAGTCGAAATTGTTTTCAAAATAATTGACATTCATCACGTCACCGGGGAACACTTAGTTTTTTTTCAACTCCTCAAAGTAATAATAATAAAACAGTCGGGGTATAGCACAACAACAACAACAATTACAAGAAAAAAACAACAATCATTGAACAACGACGAATACATTTTTAAATTGAAAAATGCTTATTACGATACTATATTTTACAAACTGGGTTCCCCGTGCGTTATACAGAATGTCAAAAGTAGATTGTTAAGTATAGTATCGTCGTATTTATCAATTTACAATGTCAGAAGTACGTCCGCAGTTGTTCAATTATCTTAAACGGTATTTTTGAGGCGAATTATTATTATTATAAACGTTTAAAGAAACTCAGAATTTTTCCGTGATAAAAGAATTCTAATCGGGTCGGAACGTAGACGTTACAAAACCGCAGTGCGACCTGCATATAGTATAGAATGTTGGGCAATTGAGAAAATAGTAAAACAAAGCGCGGTGACAAATGATAATATTCGATTATTCGAGTGGAATAGAAATGAAAAAGTCGAGTAATATGAATGGTAGCGTAGGAGTAGCGCCGACAGCTGACAAAGTACGGGTGAATAGATCGAAACGGTTAGGGTGTGTTTTAAAAGGAGAAGGCATCGAGAGCGTACTAAGGAAACGGAAATGGAGGACAGGGTGGATCGGAAGAGGAAGGTATAAGAAGAGGTGTGATGTTGTAATACAGAGGGATACGTGGATGGTTGATACGCGTGAAAACAACCTGGGTGATCGGCCGATGTGGATGGTGAAGACAAGGGTGGCCTGTCCCGTAAAGTTGGGAAAAAGAAGAATAATCGCGTGCGTTTTAATTCGAGAGCCGAATTATTAAATAGCCGCGGCTAGCGGCGTGTACATTGTGCCGTCGAAATATACGGCTCGTATAATTACGAGCGTCGGGCAAACGTGTTGTACCGCAATAGCTGTGTTACCTTTGCGCGGGTTATGTTAATATTTACGTCACACATTCGACGTGAAATTGCGCGGTTCATGAAACGAACGAAAATACGCTCTAACGGAGTGCGACGTTCGCCGCTCAAATTATCTGCTGGTCAACAAAATAATCGCCGAGCTATTCATACAAACTCCGTTTAAAAATCGCGGGCTTTTAAAGTGGACTGAGCAGCGCGCTTCGTACACTAACGGTAAATGTAAATGCAAATGCGTCGTGTACGCATTATAGACTTACACGTTTTACGTGTCGTAAAAATTATCGATTAAAATCGAATTGTATCTTTGACGTTTAAAACGTTTACAATTGTAGACGCCGAGTAATCACCAATAGTATATGCGGGAAACTAGTGGCGTTATTATGACGCGGGAAAATATAGAGAGATAGTTTTTGATAATTTTTCAGAAATTCGAGAAAATTCGATTTCGTCGTGTGACTAATAATAGATGTAAAACTTAAAGAAAAATCATTATTCCGTTGTCTTATTAAAGTAAAATCGTTAAATTTAAAATTATTGATAAATTAAAAAATGGAACGATTCGTATGGCGAATAACTACACACAGAAATGATCAAACTTATATCCCACACGGGAACCAGTTCCTAATTATGTGGCTACAGGAAACGATCATTTGCGTGTTAGTATACGGTGTAGTGTGCACATCAGGAATGGTTCTATGTTGCAATTTTCTGAACGTAAATTATATAGCGATATACTTCACAAACCTAATTGTTTTTAAGTAAATACGTTGAAACGAATTGTTAGTATTATATAAATATATATATATGTATATTTTAAATTCAATCGGAATTGAAAAATGAAACTGACGAATAACGTAAAATATTATTTTTAAACGTTATAAATGTTGAAAATTGCTTTTTACGTAGTCTGTGAACGGGTAAATTTCACGTCTGAAACTAAATCTATAGAAATACAGCAGCGTCTCACTTATCCGGACCCCGTTAGTCTGTACATCAGGTTAATCCGGACGGATCTTTAAAAAAAATGTGCAAAAAGAAAAATATAAATAGATGAATAAAATACGAAAAATGAGAAGATAAGGAATAAACGCGGAAGTAATCAATAAGATTTTTTAAAATATTTTTTCGCACCTTAATCATTTCTTAGGTTTATCGAAAAATTGGACTACGCTGTAAAAAATCATATATTACAATCAAAACGTCGTTTTATAGAATTAGTTCTACATAAATTTTAAAGTTGATTCCGTCTGATCCGGACTTTCGGTGATCCAGACAGAGTCCGGTCCCGTCAAGTCCGTATTAACGAGACTCTAAATGTAATTGTACATAAAACATAAATACTCGAGTAAGATTTAACCTGGCAAAAATGAAAAAAATTTAAGAAAACTGTTCTAGTTCGATGGTGGAACAAAGTTTCCTGTCATTAACCAATTTAAAATTGGAGTCCAGCTCCAGTGTCTGGTTGAAAATCGGTAAAATTGAATCGCCAAAATCTGTCAATTACAGTGGGAACAGAAAGCGTATAGACGACTTTGTAGACGAGATAGGTAAATCGATAAATCGTCACGATACGACACGTGTTTTTATAACTCGATCCGATTTTGATACGATTGTCCGTTTCATGAAACGATCGATTACATTTGGTGTGTTGTGTGTGCGCGTGCGCAGGCGCGCGTATATGTACGCGGCTCGACCAATAAAGATATAATCTATAAAGAGTAGCGAAAATGCGGCTAATTATTACACACACACGTACACACGCTCACGACATATATTGAGTATAATGAAGTGCGCGAACGCATAAACGAGGGTCTTTGCAAACACCCTCGTCCCGAAGGGCGCAGTGGTTCCGGGCAGGGGTTATGGCGCGACCGACGACGGACACACGCTGGGTGACCCCGTCACGTGATGACAATCAATCGGAAATATTTAAATTGTCATCAAAGTGCCGCGGGGTAAGGCGGGTCGCCCATCTGTTACCCCGTCGAAAAAAAGAAAAAACTATTACACCTGTTTTCGAAGCTGGCTGTTGTTACGAACGCGATAGCGCGGCCGCGCGCGCTGATGACCGACAGGCGCGCAGCTAGGCCCGAGGGGGTTCGACGGTGGGTCCGCGACGACGACTCGATGACGGACTGGTGCGGTATGTACGTATTAATCCGCTAGTTCACACCCCAAAAACTATACACACACACACACACACACATTTAATGTAGTGTCCTCTTACACAAACTGTTTTCTTTTCACAATAGCCGGCGAAATCCCCGCGATTCGTCACCAATAATATTGTAATACTCGCGCGTTCGCCACGTTGTACCGGTCCTCTTTATGTTTCATGTACGTACGTGCGTTTGTGTGTGTGTGTGTGTGTGTGTATTCTTTTTGACACTAATGCGCACACGAGTTTGCACTATAGCGTTGTTCAATTCCGGGACCCCATATTCTACGCATACTCTACACGAGTTTGGCGTATTATTCGTACAAATTAATTAACATACCCGCCGCTATACACGTATACGAGGGGGTAGTCGGAGAGTGACGCCTTCACTTCTCGAAAATAGGTACGCGTAAACAAAAATAGACGAACGAACCGATCAATAGAACGAGTATATTTTTATAGTTAAATCGATTATTTTTTTACGTAGTCTCTGTTTATCTACATACATTTTGCTAATCGAATGCGCGGAAACGGTCGAGTTAGGACTCGTTATATTATTGTTACCGATCGAGTTAAAACCGCGAATTACACTTCGATAAAGAATAACCAGTAGATATTATGCGTCGAATACGTGTTTTAAGTTTCTGGAGAATGTTACAATTTACAATAATTTACGTACGTAGAAAATGGGTTAAAAATGTTATATTTAAAACAAAAATATTTTTGGTACGCTTGTAATAAATTTCTATAATCTAGAAAGCGATCGGGGAACCAAACAAAAATGGTTGATTTTTCTAAAATGTAAAATAAAACCCGAGTGTCGTAAATAAAATACCGTTAATAAACGTTTAATATTATCGTATACGATATGAAAACTAAAAACAATTTTGTTTTTTATGATAGAGCATTTTATAATTAAATTTGAAAATATTTTCTAAAATATGCCGAAATGTGAAAAAAAATGTTTACATTCAATCTGACGAAACACATTTCTATAAAAAATAGTCACATTATTTTTTTGACACATTTTTCTAGCTGGGTCAATTTAAATACGAGTGGCATTTTGAAATATATATATATTTAGTGTCTGAATATATTTTACCATTTTGTCGAAAAAGACTAAAATTAGCGCGATTAAAAGCCAATTAACTTTCACGTGACTAATATTTTTTTCATTTCAGTTTTTGGCGTACATTTTTCTACAACATTTCCACTTTATTATAACAAATTTTATCGTTACACATAAATATCTTGTTATTTTGTCGTTGTATTATTTCGTAGCAACATATTTTTCAATAATACATATGGCGAACATAATAATAATTTAATAACAAACCCAACGTCCGATATAATTAAGGGAAAAATGTTGACAAATTTCCATGTACATGATTATATATAAACGATATAATAATTTTGATTCTTTTTTTTAACTAAGTTATATTTATTAATGCATTTCCCATTCGAGTTAAGATTTCTCGGGAGAGTAGTGCATTATATACATTGCGTTTTTTGAGAACTCAAATTGTAGAAACCTTGCCTTCATGCCGCACATATCTACGATTTCGTCGAACTTGCCAATTTAATTAAACCAATCGAAGTTTTCTCCGATATTTTTTTTCGCGGTACAAAAAAAACCTTAAATTAATTTCAAATTGAAAGATTTAAATAATAGGTTAGATTTAAATTCACGTTGTTTTTCACACGGATAATATTGCACGTAGTCTGATCGATATGCCTAAACCTCCTACTGATCGATAGTGCAACGAAAAATATATACTTAATGGAGTTTTTGAAAAGAACCGAACGAAGCCAATTATAATTTAAACATATATATATATACATATTTCGCCGACCAAACATTTTAATAATCGTGATGTGCGTCATTTATAACATTTTAAACTTCACTTGTAAAAGTTAAATGTTCAAAACGAGATGATATTTACACCCCTAATAACATTAACTCGGGGCGAATCTGAATCAGAACGGTTAATATTGTCATATTTGTATAATTTGAATGATTACAACATAATATTATACGTACGTTTTCGACACGAACGTATCGGATTATCTCATAATCAATTGCACATAGCAAAACCGTACAATACCGCCGACGTGACAACTACATTTCCGATTAACCGTGTCAACAGTTGTGTGAACGGCCCGCAAAATATCGAATCGTCGTGTTTGTGTCTATTGTATATAATATCTGCATATTGTTAATGCATAACCTATGACGTTATTAACTTTCGTCAATTTGATGCAACGTATTCGACGTTTATTACTTTTTTGATTTTGTACGAATGTTCCGATTTTTTAATCCGATTATACGAGTCGGTCAGAAAATAAAACTACTCGTTTTTTTTGTATTTAAAAAAAAATTATTATTAAAAAAAAATTACAAGCTATTATACTATGTAGGTTACAAGTCGTGATACAAGCTTTTTGATGCCTTCCTCACACAGTTCTCCCGCAATCTTCTTCGTTCACTTCAAAACCTCTTGTTTCACTACCACATCAGTTAGAACTTTTTTTTCATCCGTGTGATTCTTTAGAAAGATGAAAAGATAAAATCCGAAATAAATATAATATAATAAGGATCCGAGGAAGTAGGCAGGGTAGTTTAAAATGTTCTAATCAAACAAATTCAACAGTGCCTTGATGGCGTTGGCGAGCGGACGTTGTTGTGCAACAAACACTCCTTTCGCCAACATTCCCTTCCATTTGTTTTGAGTTGCACCCTACTTTCTGGATATGCGTTATTACATATTTCAGTAGCAATCCGTATATAGTTGGTATTTTGTACGTTACTTAAATTTCAATATTAATATTTAGCACAAAGAATAACAATTTACAAAAAAATCGGTAAAAATGTGAACATGTACTTACAATTTTAATCAAATCGAATTTCGTTTCTTGTTTTTCTATATAATTCCGAAAATTTCCAAACTCTCGAAATGTTTACCGATTATTTATTATATTAGTCAATACGTTAAAATACATTTTCGGTTATACGAAAAATTGAAAATTTATTAAATTATGCATAAAATAAATCATTTTACGAAAAAAGAGAAATGCGTGTATAATTTTGAGACCAAAGACTTAAAAATTTAACGCGTTTATACATTATTATAACAGTAGTAAAAACAATTTGAATATCGTTTATCACAAACTTGAAAACTAATATGAATAAAACAAATTTCGCGTTAAACTTTCCTTAAAATTTCAACACAAATAATTTTCTCTGCAATTCGAGTACGTATCTTAAATACTTATCAAAAGTAATCTTCGGGAAATTGACTATATATTTATGTGTAGTTATAATTCATACTCGTAGTGTAGTTGTAAGCGTGTTGAATAAAACGTGAGTTCCTATTTGCGTATAAATGTAAAAATAAAAAACGACGATACTTGTAGGCCTTTTGCGTTATGAAAACAAATAATAATCGATTTAATAATACGGTAAAGTTCATAAAATCCTTATCGTGATTACATTAATGTGCTTATATCGTAAAAGAAAAAGAACAACTTAATAATTCAAGGCTAATTAATTTTTCTGACGGTTTAAACTGTTCAATTGAAAGAACGTTTTAAAATGATTTATATAATTACAATATACTCATAATCCTTTTAAATTTCATTATGCATAAATAATCGTACATTATTAAACGAAGATTTAACCTATAATATTATATCGGTATAGAATAATTTTTGGTTAGCGTTTATGTTTTACATTTTTAAACTATTGAAATGTATACTCGCTACTTTATATTTAATTTACCGTATGTCAATCGGTATTGAAACAACCGTACGTGAACCCTTAGATTGTTAATAAATGGATATTCGATGAACTAAGGGGTCGTTCTGAATTGTTTTTTTACGTCATTTTTAATGTTATCAAATTACAATAGAAAATTTTTTTATGTATATTTAGAAAAAAATATTTGTTAATAATTATTCTAGTATGAAATATGTTGATCATTATAAACATTCTATAAAAGCAATCAAGTTGGACAGCCGAACAACGTTGATTTAGTCGAGTACTTAGACGAGTGTTTTAGTGTTATAATATTATATCGAAATGTTAAGCGACGTTTGATCGTTGCTTTTGAAAAATCGAATCAAGCCAAAGAGTTCAATATGTTATTGACGTTGTTACTTTCATTCAAGTAACGTATGATTTACCCAATATTTATTTTAAAAAAATCAAATGTTAAAAATTATAATAAAATAACGAATCGGAGATGCCGAAAATTTTCAGGAAATTTTTCAATTTTTTTGTCATTTTTCTTGCGTTTGCGATATATAACGATTTTATAGAGTCAAATAAATCTAAATCCATAAAAAAATCAAAGCACAAGTTCCGTACGAGAAAAAATGTTTATACCTAAATAAAATAAAATTATAAGACTATTTTCGATAAATATTAAATAATAATTAAAAACAAAATAGGTTTCATAAAATGGGTATCAATAATTTCAAAAACACGAGTTCAAAAAAACATTTAACAGAAATATATTTTAAGGGTATTTTTAACATTAGTGAAAATGACTAATCAAGTATCAAACTACAAAATTTTTTTTTCCAAATCTGTGTTTTACTTTTATTATTTCAATATATGGTTGAATATGAACATTCGTTAATCCGAAAATTGTCTACCGAAACGTGCCAAAATAATCTAATCTAATCTAAATACCGTTGAAATCAAATATAAAATTCCGATGAAAAACAGGTACAAACCAATTTATGTGTCAATACAGTTTTTCATTCAGAATCAACACATTTAATAAGGTTTATGGTATTTGATTTTGTAACTGTGGTTTACGGTAGGCATTTTTACGTTTCGATTGGGAAATCACGTTAATACAATATTTAATAATTTAAATATTATTTTTTCAAAAGTCTCTACTTCGTACAAACAGTATCGTTATAAAATCGGTTTTTTTATTTTTATATACGCTTAAGAAACATTAGGACTTATAGAAGATCCATGGTTATTTCATTTAATTTCGATTACAATAATTACTATTAATATCGTTGTGTATTCGTATTTCATAAAAGAACAATGTTATATTTTTCAAGGGGGGGCGAACAAGCAGCGGATTAAGCAATCAACCGCTCCTTTACTTTCATCATTCTTTTTTAACCGACAAGAATTATTATTTATTATTTAGTAATATATAAAACGCAGTTAAGCGTTAAACAACAATACGTGAATTAAAGACGATTACGTTGTTAAAAAAATTTTTTCGGCGTTAAAGGTTAGCAAATTCGTCATTTATGTGTTTTCTTATCGACTAACCATCGACCATCGAGATAGCTAAAAAATACTTTATCTATCTCAGTGACCACAACATTCCATGCGTTTATTAACGAATAAATAAAATATCGTGCACGTTAATACTTTTTATGTTTTAAAGTTAAATCGAAGAACGTGCCCAAATATAAGTAACAAGTTCCTTATATAAAATGTATATTTAAATTCGAACGTTGATTTTCTAACACGCGTATATTAAAACCATTAACGCGAATTTTAAATAAGTATGTGGTAGGCATCTTAGTTGCGCCTAATTGATACTCAAGTACCATCAAAATAAAAAACAAGGTACTTAAAAAAAGTAAGAAATAAATCGTTTTTTATTCGATTTAAAATAAAAATACTCTTTACGCGTTCGAGGACAATAAAATATGCGATATACGTTTTCGTTATTTATTGTTAAAGTCTCGATTTTGTAAAACAAGTACCCCAAAATTAATAACTACAAATTTGACAGTTGCATATTATTATATACCGGAATATGTTATATTTTGTTACACAAAAGAGTGCATTGTCATATGTTATGTTTTCAAAACGGACCGAACGGGGTCTTTGTGAGGGTTTTTTTTTATTACATTGGTTACTCATGTTATACAAAGCCAAATTGAATATGTACGCCCACCGTATTAGTTTTTCTGCCGCTAGAAGCCGCAGCATACTCGCGTAAAAGGGTCTCTGATCACATTGCAGCCCGCGAGTGTATTTCCTCCATTGTCGTCGACTGCGTTTTTTTTCACTCTATCAAAAATCCATTATAATGGGCCTAAACACGTGACAAAAACCAGAGCAGCCCAGTTCGTATTTTATTTAAGACTTAAAAAAAAAAAATAAAAATTGTATACTATTTTAGTAACGACATGTTGTTACTGTTATTTTTTACAAAACATTTTTGATGCGTGTATTCGTATCGTGAAACACAATATCCTTAGATAAGGTGTGATCATGTATTACAAAACGTTTTAAATTATATAGAATATTGCATTTCAAAAGATTGTAAACGCCTTTTTGAAATTCTCACAACTCTGTGATTCTTTTAAAATTTCAATTAATTGTTACCGACATATGTCAATAACTAACTAACATTCCTTGTGTTGGAAAACTTAGAATAAGAAGTATACGAAATATATTATTCGAATTTTGATCTTTCATTCTGACAAAATTATGAGTCTTTAGACGGTACGATTTTCATTTCGATAAAATTATAAGATTTTCTCAAATGTCTTCTGGAGGACAACAGAAGCATTTTTTTTAGATTAAAGTGTATGCAGATATGTCACAAACAAGTTACAAGTAAAAAATGTTTAATAAATAACGTTCACGAATTTAAATAAATTATATAGATATTTGGAATTTGTTATTTTCTAAATAAGATATCAATGGTTCTATAAATGTTAACAATACTAATGTGAGACTATTTAAAGTTTCATAATTTTATTGGAGCTATGGTTTCTAAGCATTGTTCATTTTCCGTTTTGTTATTTTAATGCATAAAAAATATATTTCAAATTTTCTTGCAATTAACATTTTTTTCATTTACATGGAAAAAATCGGATAAACAATTAAATTATATAATTTTTTTCAAATTGTTAATTTGAATATAAAAATACGAGATATGTGAAAATTGAATATAGAGTAACCTGATGTAGAATGACGAACTTTTTATTTAATCGCTATCGTATATTATTTTACCATAAGTTTTATAAATTTATTAGTGTTATTTCCTATAAAAATTTTGACATAAATTTCAATTTTTCAGTCGGAATTTGATTTCGCTAATTATATAAGCCAACAACCAAAAATAATTAACTAATGATAAAAGCACTTTTTTTATCCTTTGAAAGGAGTAAATTTGCGCACTTTATATATAAATAATGCAATATTATAGATGAAGACGACTTATAACACATAAACGATTTAACGATATTTTCAAAACTATATATATTATTAAAAATGTTAATTAGTTGAATAATTAATTAAACACTGCGCACTTCTACCCCAAATTTACTGCATCATCATACCCCAATACCGGTTTTAATAAAAAAGTATTTTATTATATAACCTTGATATCTTTTTTATGATACTCAAATTTGTTATAGTCTATTTTTGCAAACCAAAAATATTCGAATCAACATTTGACTGTAAATATGTATAAATTATTATTTCTATACTACATAAATATAACGTCAAAATAATTAGAATAATACTAAGCCTTATATTGAACCCAGGAATTTGATCGAAAACAAAAATGTTTACTCGTGGTTCGAATATGATGACGAAACGATAAAAATTTTACAAATCGACCAGAAACGGAATAGTATATTAATAATTAACCATAAATCATCTTGCCCGGCGTGTCATTACACCTCGTTAATTTAAAATGAATTAATTTCATCGCGAATGGTAAGGTGGAGGTTACCGTGGCTTATGACAAGAATTCCGGCCCTTTGGTGACCATACTGACACTAATAATATCTACACAAATAATCGCATTTAAGTGAGCTACTCGACTTAAGTAAATATACTCGTAGAATAAATACACGAATTATCGTTGTTATTTAGTACTCGATCGTTTATACGTACGGTGTTGTTACAAAGGCGCGGTCTTTTGTTCGTAAATAATTTCGCGAAAATCCGTTCGCCCCGTGAACAGGGACCGCCGACTCTACAGTATATTATATGTTGTATAGCCCTTTACCCTGAAGTGCCCAGGGACAAAAGACCACCACCGCGGCCGTCAGTCAAGGGTTTGTTCGATTCTGAAACCTCCCCACACGTGTCGGCAATAAACCCATACAAATTTGCCGTCTTAATATTTACGGTATCGCCGCGCCTGCGCACGTGCCCGCGTTCCGCGTTTAAACGCATAGCCAATTGTCAAACCGCATGGCACAACCTGCCGCGTGCACGCGTCCCGTTCGACGACAAAAAAAAAACGAATTTAATAATAGGTGTTTTTTTATCATTTATATTTCACTTTTTTATACTATTATCGTTCGGCGCGTGGCCAGCGTAAAACACCACCCACCATAATTCTGTAGACCCTAAGTGGGAATTTTCGTTGTCACAATAAAATCAAACCTGCGCGTATTATACTGTAATAGGAAAATAAATACATTTCGAATTTTACATTCGTATAAAAAAAATCTCGTAACCGTGACACATTTGAAAATACGATTTACGAAACACAATACCGTGTGACGCATTCGTGTCATCATAAATATAAATCATAAACCATAGTCTTGTAAAGTATTCGAATAGAGTATTTAAATAGAAACATATTTGAATACTACTCGAGGTACAATCAAAATTATTTATTCGAATACCTTTTTTTTATATTTTTTATTCTGACGGCAGAACGTATCTTTCCAAATATAAAAATTTAATTAATAGATAAAAAAAAGACGAGTCTATTACCGTTTTCCACGAACTAATCAATAAGCGACTTTTGTAATAAACTTTTAAAGTTCGTTAAATAATGGCTTTTTTTATAATCTTAGCAAGATCGTGACCAAGTTCTGTGAAATGTAAAGTGTGTATATAATTATTAAACCATATTTAAATTTCTATAGAATAAAAAACGTTTTCTTTTAAATTTACACACCATTGGATGATAACAGTGGTATGCGTTTAATTATTTATGATGTTTTTCGGACCGATTACGGAAATAATAAACAAGGTTTTTCGAAAGACTATGGCAATTTAGTTATGTTTATAATTATTTAAAATTGGAATTATTACAAAATCGGTTATTTGTTAAATACGAATTTACGTAACGTACATTTCGTGTTGGCGGATTTGAAATTGTTGATACCAATACTATATTACCGTAATATAATTTAATTTAAAAAATACAAAATATTCGACGTTCGACATATTTTAAACATTTTAAATTTGCGTAAATTTATTGATTTGTTTTTAATTTAAAGTGGATATTAAAACAGATATTTCATTTAAAAAACACGTATGTAAACTTAAAACCTAAATGTAATATTGGATTAGTTACTTGATATTCTGGCAATTTCTAAAATATTTCGGAAATGCACTTATAACGTATTTTCTAAGTGAAATTTGAAAATATTTTAAATAAAGAAAGCTCAACTCAGCCATTTTTATTAAATTGTATGGTAAATTCTAAAATTTCTCTTAATAATTTTTAACTCGTTAACTTATATTATGTCAAGCGAAGAGATTGATTATACCAAAGTTTTCTTTTAATTTTATATCGTTTCTTGAGTAATAAATTCTATTTATACGTCCTAAAAATACATTTTTTCTATATAGTCAATTTCGTTGTCCCGCCTTCCGTCCAAATATAAAATAGTACGACACGACGTAATTAATGTCAATCATTGAGTGTGTTTTTAAGTTCTTTTTAACTAAAAAAAAATAGAAAAGTTTGTTAAAATTTTACGTTATTGTTCGAATTTTAACGTGATTATGTTATTGAATACTTTATTCCAGTCGATTATGGGATAATATATTATGTTAAGCATTATACGGTTTAATTGAAATTGTACAATTAGGAACACAAATGTTAAGTGTAATCAAATTCAAATGTTTCGTGAAAAAAAAAAATAAACAATTATGGTTATTTAATTATTGGTAAATTCAAATTATTTCGAGTGATCGAATTTTCGTCTAGATTTTAAATCTAAAATAGTACAATAAATAAATTCGCTTTTTTCTTAATACATCGAATCATATACCATATAGAAACTAAAAGGATACTATCGATTCCTTAGACCCTCGTGTGCATAGGATGAGAATGAATTCGTCCAAAAATCAAAATTATCGAGCTACTTTTTTCCTCTTCCGCGAAAATGTCTAAGAACGCGTACGCGTTAAAATAATTATAGAATAAAAAATCGTTCTTATTTATTTAAATAATATATTTTACAGCCCGTGGACATAAATATTTTCGCGTACACGGTTATTCGGTTAGTAACATAATTTTTCCGAATTGAGAATATTGCATATATTCGGCATTCCTTTTATATAGTCCCGTAACAATAACGCGTTTAAGCGAATATCAGTTTAAGGGAGTTTAACATAGTCTTGCGTGTTTCGTAATGGTAGGTAAAGGTAATTTCGAAACATTTCCCAAGAGGACCATATTATGTACTGTAGTCGTGTGTTCGTGCTAATTAATTTATGTAATGATAATAACCTTTGTGACAATTTGCGTGGAGACTATACGAAAATTATAAATAAATAACCGCAATAATGGTAATTACCAAGATAGCGGCGAATTAAACGTCAACGATTTAGTGTTATAACGGTAATAACGATAATTAATAAATAATTATTATCGTATTCGCGCATCATGTTTTACACGTGCGCAACATGATTACACGTAATCCAGTGTTTTGGGTGTATATCAATTATTATCACGTTGTTCAAAATATTTTTAGACAGTTTCCACTGTTGCTTTGAAACCTGGATTTCAAAGATATTATGATTTCGATACCGATTTTAATTTTTCCAATTTTGAATATCGGTTTTCGATAACTTGTGTATAGTTCATAAATAATAAAAATATCGACGTTCCTTTTACCACGTTAGTTAAAAATATTCTTATTGTTCTTTAGTTTTCATTGAGTGAATGTGGGTAAGTAGATAAGCACACGTCACATTATCGTCGACGTTCGTACAACAATTTGGAAGAGAAAAGTATTATAACGTCTACAACTATAGCAAAAGCTGTTTATATGTACCTACGGCGGATGTATAGCGACAAAATTATTCATAACTTTTCGATAATAGTTGATTTTTAGAACTGAACTAGTCGACGGACATTTTCCTATATCCGGAGTACTAGTAACCTATCGTCGTTCTGCCAGGCTAATTCTATTAAAAGTGAACAATACTTAAATTCGAGATATAAGCTGACTACTTATCTTAATTCGTCGTAAATATTACGTTTTTATCGTGGACACCAAATCCAAATGGTATTATTGTTTTTTTACGGTTTTTAACGTTTTTTTTCCCAGTAATTAATATTCCGCTGTCGATTCGGTTTACCAATATTAATTTATCTCGATATAATATGTCGTTATACATATTTAACGATTACGGTTTAGATGGCTTTGTTTTGTTGACTTCGATGTCGTTTCGGCTAGTATTAATTTAGAATTTTAACGGTATTTTATTTTCGTCGGTGTCTAGAATCTATTTCGAAATTGTCAATCAATTCCTGGTGGCCGATGCACAAATAGGCCTACCGGCGCTGCCCGCAAGAAACGCAATATTACAGTATTATCTACTTATTGATATTATACTTTTTTAACGCGTCGACAACGTTGTATGTTAATATTCGTTTCGCGACGAGGCGGCGGTGAAAGGAGGAATGGCGTGGACAAGTACGGTGGGGGGGGGCAAAAATTGATATTAATCAAAAAGGACGCGAAAAAGAGCGAAATTAACAGGACGACGAAACGCCTCGGTGTAATACAGTGTATATAATATAGTCGGCGTAGGTACACGTACATACAATCGCGTAAGTATAATGTGCGTATTATGCGTGCGTGTGCGTGTATATACGTATAGACGAGTTGATGGGAAATTGCGAGAGAAAGAGACGGTTATATAGATAGAATGAGAAAGTTGGAGTGAGAGAGAAAACTCAAGTCCTACGTGGTAGGTGCTTGTACGTCCTCGTCGAAAACTATCGCAAAATGTATTAACGTTTAGGGGAATCGAGAAAAACAAAGGCGGTCCCCGCCGCAACAACTATGGCAGCCGTTCCGGGCGGCACGCCCGAGCCAATACGGTCGCAGCGCTGCGCACCCTGCCCCCGTCTCATTGGTCCCTCCGCCGACAGCGGTCCCTCGCGCTCCCTACAGTCTCGTTGGACCCGCGAGGGGTCCCCGTTTTCCAGTCAGCCGATCACTAGTACCCGTAATTTCGTTAGTCACTTCTAGTTTGGCATCGGATGACGCGCTGTTTCGTTAATCGGACACTCCGGTCATCCCAAACCAATTCAATTTAAATCATCGTCGTCGTTGTCGTTGTCGTCGTCGCCGTCCGACGAGAATTTTTATTTATTTTTCGTTTTTTTTTTTTTTTGTTATCCAATTTTTTTCGCTCCTCGACCACCGTCACCGCGGCGAACGATAATCATAATAAATCGAAACGTACTCCGGAGGTTATAATAATAACACACGTCCATTCCGTCGCCGTTATCGTCGTAGTTTTTCGATTGTAATTTGTCAGCACACGAATCGTCGTCGTCGTCGTCGTCATCGTCGTCGTCGCCGCCGCCGCAGTATCTATACACCATCGTCGCGAGTTCTAAAATTATTACACTCGGCTACGTCGGCCCGTGTCGGACGTCTTGCAGACGGCGGCGGAACGGAAAGAGCTTCGCGGCGCCACTTTGCGGAGCGGCGTTGACGTCTTGCGACCCGGCGTACAGTAACGGGCACCGCGATTGATCTGAAAGGTGTGGCGGGTGGTGATCCGCACCACCCGCACAACATTTTCCCCGCACTGTTCTCGAGACAGCTGAACTTCAACAACGGGTCGCACCATCACGGTGGCACGGCGCACTCGTCATCCGGTAAGTTCGTCGTTTCGCGCGCCTATGTTTTACGATGGGTACGCTAACGTCCGTGGCTCGGTTTCCGTCGCTATCGTATACGATAGCCATCACGATATACGTACGTTTGTCGCACTTTAGAGGGGTTAAATTATGGTGTCGTATTTTAGCCTCCCTACTTTCAACCCCTCCCCTCCACACACACGCACACACACACGTACGCGAACGCGGTAACTTTTTTATGTATTTCGTTCAAGAGTACACACTCGTTTTCGAATCTTTGCCATCCGTCTCCATTGTTCAATCAAAAAACTCCCAGACAGTTTGACAGGCGTAACGATAAAGTCAATCGGCGCGTTCGAATTCCAACGTCGTCCAAAAATTATAAACGTAATTTTTTACCGAAATTGTAAAACCGGTTGTTCGGATATGTAATAATATACATTTACCGGAGTCGTGGACCAATTACCGAGTTTAAATTTAAACAATAAAAATATTATCCACGGGAAGTTGGTAAAAGCGTCCCGTCATTAACACGATACATATTTCCAATGACTTTGTGTTTAGGGTAGTTAACGGCTATAGATTTATTTCGTGCCTTTAGAAATTACACCAACGAAACATGACAAAATGCAAATTTCCTATTGGAAAAAGGCGACCGTTGGGTATAATTGTGTCGGTGATTTTTTCCGTTCGTTATAAAAAAAAAGTAATAAAGACGACTTTCCTATGTTGTGTATGGGAATAAAAGAAACTGAGAACGATTCTAGTTAATCGTAAAATAGCGTGCTGAAATTTATTCTTTCAATTCACGAGAATGACCCGTAAATTTCTTAAAGTGAGTCACGCAACAAACCTGTGCCTATTTACGTTATTTATTTATTAAGGTTTTATTAATCGAAAGCGTTGCAAGGTCCACCGGGCACTATTGGCGATCATTTTAATTAATAATTATTTTTAACGGACGTAGCGAATTACCTTAAATGTAATTTTAAAACGAGTACTTATATTTCTATATAGTTTTAAATTAAGATTGTTCGTGATTTTTTTTTTTTAATTCGTCAATAATATTGTCATAGTTCATATTTGACGCTAACGTTGGATAGATATAATTTCTATAATTTTCAGTTTCTTCTTCGTTAAGGTGTATTTCAGGTAAGTTTTTGCGATCTTTATTTTACTGAATGTTTCTTTACACGTCGCAGTCATAACCAACGCAGTTCAAATATTCCTAATGCTATTTCAATATTGGGCTAAACGTTTTTTAAGAAGTAATTATACAAATATTTAGGAAACCCTAAAAAAAGTAATTTCACTAGACTATTAACACGATGTTTCGAATACAGTAATTTTTGAGTATAAATAAATTGTATTTAGATCTTCAAACTATCTTAAGCCTTTTGACCATTTGCACACATATCCCGACTTCATAATTAATAATATATATCTAGTTTAATATACAAATTCGATCGTTAATTTAAATATTTACCAATATATTAGCTAAAACTTATAATAATTCGATTGATGGCCATGAATGAAATTATCTTCTTAAATTTACAGTTAGTTTGGTTTATCCTATATTCGTTCTTTAAAATGTCGTGTACCGATTTGCCTGC
>JAIPRN010001734.1:23854-40196 GCA_025469175.1 Geopemphigus sp. TES_GeoC_2020
TAATTCGTCAATAATATTGTCATAGTTCATATTTGACGCTAACGTTGGATAGATATTATTTCTATAATTTTCAGTTTCTTCTTCGTTAAGGTGTATTTCAGGTAAGTTTTTGCGATCTTTATTTTACTGAATGTTTCTTTACACGTCGCAGTCATAACCAACGTAGTTCAAATATTCCTAATGCTATTTCAATATTGGGCTAAACGTTTTTTAAGAAGTAATTATACAAATATTTAGGAAACCCTTAAAAAAGTAATTTCACTAGACTATTAACTCGATGTTTCGAATACAGTAATTTTTGAGTATAAATAAATTGTATTTAGATCTTCAAACTATCTTAAGCCTTTTGACCATTTGCACACATATTCCGACTTCATAATTAATAATATATATCTAGTTTAATATCCAAATTCGATCGTTAATTTATATATTTACCAATATATTAGCTAAAACTTATAATAATTCGATTGATGGCCATGAAAGAAATTATCTTCTTAAATTTACAGTTAGTTTGGTTTATCCTATATTCGTTCTTTAAAATGTCGTGTACCGATTTGCCTGCGTTTTAAATCAAATTATAGAAGTATATTCATAAGTAAAGCTGTTGCTCCAAATCTCCGATTTATTATTTCTAATATAAAAATATAAAATTCGATATTAACAATTTTTCGCCTTTTTCTTAGTTGCGTTACAATTCTCGAATAATTTTGCCAATTCCTCGTTACGACTTAGCATATCGTATAATATAATGGCTGAAATAGATGGCTCGGTTAAAAACGAAATTGATACGTACGCAGTACGTATCGTTACTATTTAATCTACCATCTTTTCGTTTATATATTATTTTACTAATACACAATAACACAATGATAGAATGTTGGAGAAAACTTAAACACCCTTCTCCTACTAAAAACATATTCGTATAAGTATTTCGACCTTAAATTATTTACAAACACTTCAACGAAATACTTTTCGTTAACTATTCTTAATAATATTTTTCTGTCGTATTTATCGTTTTTGATGACAGCTTAGGCACTTACTGTATATTGAATTATGATCTGTGAAGTATTTATTTTATTATTTTATTAAGTTATTATTTTATTTGTTATGAAAAGAAACGTATTCAAGTTTATGTAAGTTGTTTTATATAGTCGTAATAATTCCGATAATTTCAGTTGTATTTTGGCGTATTTTTTCCAAAATAAGATAGGATGAACACTCAGTCGTAATAAATAGGTAAAAACGATTTTATGTATGGTTTATATTAAGTAAAAACATAGATCTTAAAATTAAGCGAATATTACACGAATAAATTTTAAAAAAACGAAAGATATTAAATATTGGAGATAAAATCTTTATGATGATTTTGATTAATATTCTTTAAATTATTTAATTCCAGACTTAATCGGTTTTGATTAATTTTTTTAATATTCGACACAAAAATTCATTAAAAAATAAAAGTAACCAAAGTTATTTTAAGTTCAAATAAACAGAGCTCAAAATTAAAATATATTAATACCATTGGGATACTCATTAATGAAATTGATTTGACCATAACTTTTAACTTACCCAGCTTTATTCGTTAAAAGGTATTATTAAAAATTGTTTAATTTTCCTACAAATTAGGAAATGTTAACAATATTTCCATAACTCGTTAAAATTTAACCCATTTGAACATAATAAAATAAAAATATTCATATAATTTTATTATTTCGTATAAGCAGTAATATTAAAGTATATAACAAAATAATTTAAAAATCTATATATAAATATATAAATAAATAAGAAAATCTTTACATATTAGAATTAATAAAAACAATGAAAAAAATCCTAAAACTGTTGGTTTAGTTGCGCCTATGGGTACATTAAAAATATTAGGTATTTAAAATATTTTTTTCAATTTTCGATATTCTATTGATATATAATATATATACGATATATATTATATATCAATAGAATATCGAAATTGCGGCTTATTTTTCAATAATGAGTTAAATATTGTATTCAATTACCATTTTTGACATCCAGTCAAAGTTAAAACTAATTCGTCTCGAATTCCTTCTTTCTATAAAAGTACTAAAATTTCACAACAATAACGATGATAATAATAATAATATAAATATACTAAAGATGTCCGAGTCGCTAATTATTAAAAAATAAAATATTAGAAATATTATCGCAAATCACATAATTTCGACGAGCAATAAAAATGACTTACTAAAAAAAATCACTGCGTCTTCTCCGATAGTGAGATTTTTATCTTTTTATCTTTTCTTCTAAAAGAAAAATACTTTGAACTCTGACTTTTGATGAAGCTATAAAATAATACTATAAAGAGACATTAAAAAAAACTAAAATTCAATATTATTCATGCGTTTGTGACAGATCCTGAAATTTTGAATTTTAAAAATGAGAATCCAATTAGATGTTTAAAACGTCTTCCTCTTTCAAATAAAAAATTATCATCGAAATCGTATAATTCTACTATGTGTCATAGGCTTTTCCTATGAAGCTATAAAATAATACTATAAAGAGACGTTAAAAAAAACTAAAATTCAATATTATTCATGCGTTTGTGACAGATCCTGAAATTTTGAATTTTAAAAATGAGAATCTAATTAGATGTTTAAAACGTCTTCCTCTTTCAAATAAAAAAATATTATCGAAATCGTATACATCTACTATGGGTGATAGGTTTTTCCGTGAAGTCATTTATTGTAGTAAAAACGCATCAACACCGATGTGCTCCAATTAAATGTAATAAATGTGGATAAAGTGATATAATTTAAACATTGTCAACTACATAACTAACTACTCGGCAAAAGACTTTTAGGTTTTAAACTTACCTATTTTTCGATTTCTTATTATAATATTCAGATTAATGAATTAAAAAATTACGAATTAAGTCGAAACTTATTATTTTTCTTAACTTAAATAGTTATTATTATAAACGTGTAATTAATTAACTCAACGATTACTATTTACATCAATATAACATAAAATTAAGGGGTTATTATAAAAAAAATGACAAAGTTTCAAAGAAAACTTAAATTTTGTTTTACATATCATATTATAAAATTGCAATGATTTTCTTATCATTTTACTGTGACAAAAATAAAGTACATTATATATAGGTAGGTGTTCTCTTATGTATATTAAACTTAAGCAGCGTTAATACTGTTCTCATTAAACAACATTAACCAATTTTGCTAAAAGCAAATTTTTGAGCTAATTTTCAGCTGATAACTTAACCGTAGTTTTTTTAAATAAATTTGTATTTCTTGACGAATTCAAATATTTCCTCAACTTTCAAAAGTAATTTTTAACTTTACTGAGCAATAATTTTTTTTAATAAACTTAACTAAAATAAAATAAAATAAAATTTGCTAAGCCTTGTCGTATTTTCACTACTACTTTAAAATTATATTTTTCCCTATTTCTACAACTTGAATTCTAAACTGTTGAGCAATTTGTATTTAAAGACAATAAATCTCGATTTTTTACAAAGTTAGGATACCGAATTTGCCTTCATGTTCGTGAAAATTAAAAATATATTACAGTGTGTTGATAAATCACATTTCCTTGAGCTGAAGTCTTTTTTAATCATTTACTTATTAAAATTATATTAGAAACGAAGTTCCTTTTTAAAAACCAAAATCATTCATCCTATTTTAAAATACTAACGCGTGTAAATAATCGCTAATGAATCAATAAAAAAATGGTACACCAAATGTTCTGCAGTTGTGATAGAATTCCAAGTATTAAAACAAAGTATTTAAACAGTTTATATCGTGAATGAATTGCGGATCAAAAAAAGTAACGGGTTATAAAATCAACAAACCAAATAAATACTATTTAAATTTCGTTATTAACGTACACGTTACACATTTTTAATTAGTACAATATAATTTACAGTTTTGATATTTAAATAACAATCGAACTTCAACATTTTACAATATATACAATAAAATGGTTAAACTTCGAACGTGTATTGAAATTATAGATTTTTAATAGAATTATAGTAAATCATTAGATATAAAATCCATAAAGGCAATAAAAATTTCAAAAATCAAAAAATAAACTAAAAATTATTATGCATTGAAAACTATGGTTATCTAACACCCACGGGAGTGTCAGAGATCTTCGCTATTAGGAAAATAAAATAAAAAAGTTTGAATGTATGGCTTTACAAAATTAAATTGTATTGACTTACTAAAAAAAAAATATTAATAAAGGCGTAGTATAAAGGTAAGAAAATATTTGAAACCTTAATTTATTTATTTTTCTTGTATCACAATTTTTGGATTTTAAAATCATACTAGAGTTAATTTACTAATGACACAAAATCACACCCCTTCCGTAATAGATTTACCCGTAATTTAAGTTTGGCACCAATTTGACGTTTTCTAATTTTATTTCGAGTGGCCAACTCACGAACGCTTTGTTTTTTTACATCATACCATTCCAATTTCATTTTCTGGGAATTATTGCTTAACCTAAAAAATGCTCCACGCCCTACACCGAGAATTGATCCCGAGTACTAAATCGAACAAACGAATCTAATTTTGTATCTAAATAATAAAAAATATCCGTCCACTATTAAATTCTTAAATAATCGTACATCAGTACAAGCCTATGTTAATGATTACCAAAAGTGATATCTATCATACAGAAAGTAATTTACTAGCTTTGATATAGATAAATGTTTTTTATAAGATTAAATAGTCGAGTTATTTGAGCACGTATAGCCGAAGATTTAACGCAATCACACGTAAAAGCCTACTGAATATTCATTCGAAATTTAACTATAGTATTTTCATGGTATATTCTAAAATTTTTCCAAGATCAATTGACAATAAGTTAATTGATTTTGATGTCAGTAAAATAATTTGTTTTTAATATTACTAAATATTAGTAATTGTGGACATGGGTACAATTATTTTTCATAGCGAATTTTCATTATTCGCCAACGACGGGACGTCCTCGTATACAGTGTAATCTTGGGAAACAGGAATTGTTCGTATAACTCTCGTCAAAGTAAAAAAAAAACGTTTTCCCTTGCTTTATTGATAAAAATTACAACTAAATTACAAAACATTAATAATTTAAGGTAAAAAATCAATTTTCGAGAACAGCTTTTAATAAACCGATGATCGATCTACACGTGTATGTTCAAGAAATCACAGTTTTCGCTCAATTTTGTGTGCAGATGAGGTTTTCTTTCCAGAACCCCGTGGACTTCTTTTAAACGAAATCGTTAACTGAGACAACGTTTTCTGGACTCGTTGAGTTCATTATACTCCCGTTGGTATCCCTTTGAAATCCGAACTCGTCTTCTCAAAATTTTCAACCTACACCTGGCGATGGCGCGACAAAACGGAACATGACGTAATAAATTGTAACGGCACCGAAATTACTTACGAGGACCAGTAGACGGACGTGTCAACATTATTCGTGAAACATTCTCGGTAATAAATGCTCGACGCAAACTAATCCACTGGCTAATGATTACTAAATTATTTGCCCCCTACCAATCATCTACCAACTTTTAATGGCGAAAATTCCTGTTTTCGCGACCCGTCTTGGGTTACAGTTTACAATATTCGTACACGCGAACACCGGTGTGTGGATAAAATCACAAACGATACATTCGTCGACGTTTCCCCCGTTTCAGGTAAACTCATGATGGACGATTTGCGACCCGGCCTGGGTGGCATATTGGGCTTGATGGATCATGACCACCATCACCATCATCTGCACCATCACCATCCGACCGCAGTGCACGCTGACAAACAACGCGTCTCAAAGGGGGCCAGCGACTCATCCAACGAACTTGGCTCGTTGTACGGTTTGCCGGTCAATACAGCCGGCGACTCGTCTCATCATAACACGCCGTCCCCCGGACGAGGGTCGTTGGCTGAACAGACTAGTGCGTATCGTTCAATTAACTTTTATTTACTTTCGTAATTAATATATACGATTATTTTAGAACCAATAAATATCGATAAAAATCAATAAAAAAATCGTACATTTTAGAATAAATGGTATATGAGATAATTTAAAAACGACTGTAACACATAATAACGTGAAAATTTTTAATTTGTTGAAAGGAATTAATTATGGATATCTCTTATCCAAATCCTTTTCAGTCGAAAATCGAGATTATCAAGTATGTTAATATGTTAACAAAATCAAATATGAGTGGTTTCAGTTCATTATGGAGTTTGTTAGGCGCGTTAAATTCATTTCAGAATTGACAAGTTTAATTTTATGTTCTGAGAGTTAGACTCGATACATAGTAAAAAGGGGTTTTAATAATTCTTTGTAATACTTTTGATTGAAACGTTCGATCTTTTTTATTTACAAGATCTTTGGTGTTTTTCATATTTAGAGGCCCTAAGTTGGTTTTGGATATAAAATTATTCTTATGTGAAGGTTGAATTTTTGTTATCAGAGTAAATTTAATAATACTTTACATAAAACTTTATGTTTATGTTTGAGCCTCAAGTTAATCGTCTGTCTAAATGTACACCTTGGTAACGCACTTTGTTATATATAAAGTATGCCAGTTTCATTTAACGATATCGAAGGGCAAATTTTCGGTAGAAGAGAGAATATTGTTTGTATAGATTTACTTTCGCCGACTTTAATTTCCCCATGTTTTATATTTAACAGTGTGTAAGTCAATATAATCTTGAAAAATAAAAGATTAACGGGCATATAATAATTATATATACTTAACGGTTTTTTTTTAATATCCGTCGTTCGTTTTATCGTTCGTTAATCATCTTCAACTTGATACGTGCAATTTCAATTATTAAATTGTTTCAATAAATTTATATCAAATAGACTTTATGTAACTTAACTTCATTAATTTTTCTATTTTATGCGTTTTCCTTAAATTAATACATATATTTATTTGAGAAAATAATAAATGTTTTTTTTATTATAATGTAACTATTTATTTGTTGTACAATAAACAAACTATGTTCTATTTAAATGATTTAACGATCAAGTTAAAAAAAATATATATTTTAAAAATAAATTAATATTAAGGCTTATCAACAAACATAAGTGTTATAGTATTAATTATTTTATGCAAGACTCCTTATTCCCTAATAACACAAGACGTATTTATGTATCATTTTCATGAAATAAGTGTTAGGTTTAGGAACATTAAATAAAGCATGAGATTACGAGATGACAGAAAGGATTTTGAAATTAATGTGTATGAACAAAACAAGAGAGTAAATGTGGTAAGGTGTTCTTTAGACATTTATTCATGTGTTTGGATTAAACTAAAAACGATAGATCAAGTAACTTTAACAACAGCAAAATAATTATGATGTGTAAAAGTGAGTGCCTAAAATAGAAAACATTGATAATGTACGCTGGACGTTTTCAAATTGACGAAAATCTGTAGTTGTGTGAGGTTCTTAAAGAGACAGATCCTAATATAGTGATATTAAAGACGGAATATCAAAACGTTAATGATCTCTTCATTCTTATGAACGAATAATTAAAAGCAATTTACAACAAATAATTTTAAAATATTAATATAGAATTATTGATAATACGATATTAATTCGATACCAAGATATTAAAAACACGTAAAATACTGCATTCCGGTATTCCATAATAAAATATAAATAATAATAATACATTGAGATTTATTTTTTTTATAAATTTTGTTAGTTATCATACCATGATATTAATGAGGATTATGAATATATATGATGCACGATTTGTATGCCCTAAAAAATAAATTAGGACATTTTTCAAATTAAAGCAAATATCAGTAAAATTAATTGAATTTAATTAATAAAATATTTTTACATTATCTAGAAAATATAGTAAACTTTAGAACAATTTGATAAATAAACTAATTTTAATACTACTGTTGTTGGTCTGAAGTATTGTTTGAATTTTTCGTTTAAGATTTAACCTAACTTAACTTAACAGTTTAGTTTATGAGGGAGGGGTGGAGACAAGTTACCTTTAAATCGAGACAGTCATACGCGTTATTTATACCTTACAACTACAAAATATAATAATATTATAGTTTCATAAATTGACTGGACTCATTGAATCGGTATTTTCCTTCAAATTCATTTTTCTACTCAAACCGTAGAAATACGTTGCGGATAGATAAATCCCGAAGATGACTGACGAATGAGGCGTGAATGTTATGTTAGTGTATCAACATATTAACATGTATCGTGTATCCGTTTCAGTGTATTGTCGTTGAAATAAAAGCGCGAATAATTATATTTTAAAACGATACACTATACGCCAATTTATTCTATAAATAAACGTAAAACGTATATGCTTGGGTACACGCATACGCACGGGATATTTCAATGAATTTCAGAAACCTTCAAACAGCAAGAGATATCGTCCATGGTCTGTGGGATTTACTACCCCAAAGCCACCTCACCTAATTTCGATTATATAAGCACGTAACTATCAAGCTCTCTTCGTTAAACGTTTTTTCCAATAGAATCGTTTTATTAATTTATATCATATAGATATTTATAAATCAGCCGATTGTTTTTCACGAAAATTTTCCCCATCGTGATAATTCAACAATGACTACGCGTACGATTTATTCAGATATTACTACTCGTTTTGACTATTTATATCGAATATGTTTTGTGTGCCAAACACACGGGTACGGGACTATAGGTTAAGGACTATTCCAAAAGTGCCCAAGGGTCAAAATTAAAAACAATTTTTGAAAATAAACGAAATAATTAAGTTTAACAGACATAAGTATCGAAGTTCTAATAAATATATATATTTAATGGAAGAAAAATTATGTAATTACATTTCGCAAAATCAAAATAATCAATATTATTTTAAATATTTTGAAAACCGTGTGATAACCCATCCGTAATTTCGTTAGAAAGAATAATAGTCAAAATGTGTGAAAGAAATTGATTTATCTCCCTCTAAAATGCAAACTAAATAAAATTACTTTTATAAAATTCTATTATATTTACAATTGTATTGTTGGTTGTAATAACTTTTAATTTCTCCTCAAAAATGTAAAATCCCATAAAACTTTTATGATTATTCTGCGTAATATGTTCTATTGGAAAATGGGTAAACATGAATATAAGAGCAATTTTTTTACTCGAACGTGTTCACAAAAAATACGATTAACGTTATTGTTAAACCGATATATTCTTTAACTTGGTCTAGTATTTCGACTAAATATGACTAAACATGATTCGGGTGTCTCAAAAACCATTCTCGCCTCAGAAATAATAGTTACAAGACACTGTGTTTACCTACCTAATTGATTTATCAGATTTAGATTGAAAATCCGTCATCAACGTTAGTACGCTTAAATTCCGTAGTATTTTTTTTTTGTTAAACAAAAACAGGCAGGTTTATCAATATACAATATAATAAAATTGTGTAATATATATTACAATGGATTATCTAAAATAAACGTATATATATATAAATATTTTAATATACCTTTTATTGTAATTATATGTAATATATATTATGTAAATATTAAACTATAATTAAAATTGCCTTTCTTTTACACTAGAAGTCATATACTTAGTTTTTCTTTGATGGTGTATTAAATATGTTCGAATAACTTTTGCTCGAGATTCACGTAGTAAAGGAATATCCTTCAATATATTAAAACCGTAATTTCATTATGAACGTCATAATACCATTTTTATACCGTATAGAATACCATCAAATATTCGTTAAAAGTTTCTACAATTTTTATCAATTTATATCCGTGTTGACGCGACAATTCTAATTTAAGTTTTAAAACTATACATTTCGTTTATAGCTGTATAGTGTACGTTGTTTACTTGCGCTATATATTTTAATATTAACTTTGTAATATTTCACGTAAAATTATTTAAGTTATTTACGAAGTTGTTTATGATAATATCTATATTTCTATTATTTTCTTGAATAAATTACACTATTGTTGAAGCCAGTTTTCATACTCTGAATTTTATTGAGTTTGATGACGTTAAGTTTTCCACAATAATCTATGAACTGAGAATTTTAAACTATAACGACTAACATCCCAAAATACAAAGTATGCAATCAAAAGATTAATGCAATTAAAGAAATATTACAATTTGTAAAATGTATATGATGAAAAACTTTATTTAATAAAAACATGTTAAAATTATTAATTTATTTTCTAGTATCTAGAAGTATATATATATATATATTTATTTATTTATTTATGTGTGTGTGTGTGTGTGTGTGTGTCAAATATTAAGTGTAATAAAACAAAAATTTAATATTTGCAATATATAATTTTAAACTAAAACCTTCCGAATTATTGTAACATGTACATTGTATATACTAAAATATATTAATTTAACACATACATAAAGGCCAAGAAATAACTCAATTGAAAAATTATGAAATAACAAAAAAATATTTTTAACCAAATTAATTTTCTAGTATTAAAATAAATCTTTATTATTTAAAATTTTCGTCGATTATTAATTCTTAAAAATATTATGATCATATTTTTATTCAAAATACAAAATTTTAATTGACGGACATTTCAGCTTGTCGTAATCGTTAATTGACATTTTCAAAACAGCGATCTTCGCCTGAAACTAAAATAGAGTTTTTCTCGTGCCTCAATTATAAATAACAAAAAAGAAAATTACTCGACATCCATGGAAAACTGATAATACAATTGGTATTGTAAAAATGGAAAATGTTTTGCAACATTCCGTTTTCTATTAATCAAACACTAATGATAGATTAAATAAATATAAAATCAGTAATATTGTTTTCTATATTTATATCGTCGACAAACCGAATCAATAATTTTCTATATTACTAATCAATTTCGTATAATAGTACGTATCTTATTTTACGTTATCCGTTTTAAACTTTTAACCATATACACTTATACGTATTTTTCATTTAACGTGTATTAATAAAAGAGAAAATTGTGCTACGGATTGAGCGGTATACTTTACTTGGACAGAGATTTTAAAATGTATCATCATAAATTAAATATTATGTTCCTATCAATTTTGGTAAATGTTTAGTATAGTTAAATTAGAACGGTTACTAATAATATAAACTGCGCTCGCACGACAATTGACATTCGCCTGTACGGATTACAAACATTATTAGTGATATGTTTGTGGTTAATTAACACAGCGTCCGAGGGAGCGTTTAAGAAATTGAAAACAGAACCGTTGACTTCGGTGGGGAGCATAAGCGCAAGCCATTCCGGACATACGCCTACTACAGCGACGTGTCCTACGCCGGCAAGACGAAGACATCGTACGACATTTACCCAAGTCAGTAATCGGTCGACATACGTAATCACGTGGTGTCTACCACTACGCGTCTATTAATTATTAATAGCATCAATCGCGCGTTAGTACAGGTATTCTTTTTTCTTGCTGTAGGAACAACTCGCAGAACTCGAAGCCGCTTTCGCAAAGTCTCATTACCCCGACATTTACTGCAGAGAAGAGTTGGCGAGAAGTACGAAACTCAACGAAGCTAGAATACAAGTGAGTTTAAATTTGTACGTTTATGTATAAATATATATATATAATAAAATGTACCAACCTCACGTATCCGCACGAATAATAATTGTACACGAGAATACGAGTTAGAAACACTTCGTAGAAATCCTTCCACCCGGTGATCCCATTTTAAAATTCGTGCGCGTACGCCGCTAAATCTCATACGAATTTCAGTTTTCCGAATTGTTTTTGTCATTTGTCACGATCTATCGGCGTAAACGGATTACGATCCACGTTATAGATATTATTTCATAATAACAATACCGAAATAGTTTTATCTCGTGTTATTTTGTCGTGGGAGAATTTATATATATATATATATATATATATATTTCGGTTCGTAATATTTAACGTAAGTTAAGTTTCATAATAATAATTTATGTACACCAGTCATTCATCCATAATGATCGAAAATGATCACGTACAAAACTATAACCCACCAATAGCATCGATGATAAGCATTCTAAATTCGTATATTCAGTAAGATGACGAACTTTTTATTAAACAGCTGTTAAATAGTATCGTTTATATTTTTGAACATTTTTTGTTTTTCTATTATACAGTTCTAATTTAACTTTCATTGTTCGGTCGACCTTTAATCGTATCAATCGCATTAGCAAAACATAAAAAATATTCGATTAACTGCCCGCGTTAAATAAATTTATAATATAAGCTAAACGTTATTTTATTTAATATACTGTAAGCGATTTGGGTAGTTATTTGTAAAATTAACTCGTAGTACAAAACTATTGAAATAAGGTTATAATATATTAAATATAAAGTACGTTTGTGTCAAACACAATGCGTCATCAGACCTTAATACGATTTATAACATTTTTTAAAAATTCTTTCTCGATATTTTATTAAAATGTTGTCATATTTAAATTGGTTGTGGTTTATTTGTGGAACCAAAAAATTAAAAATGACGTTTAACGTGTTGTTAATAAGCATAAGTTACTATTTTTATGTAAATTAGTTATTAACCAAAATGCTTCTTTATCCACACGCCATTATACTACCGGATACACTATTCACTATGCATAAAACATATTTGTATACGCATAATTAAATTATTCTCAATCTATTATTTTATTAAATTTAAAACGGTTTTATTATATAAATTATACTTTCGACATTGTTATTAAATTTATTTATATTTCATTTATGAATTACAATTAATTTTGATTTAAAGAAGAGCTATTTACTTTAAGTTTTATTCGAGGAAATTTCGCCTAACGACAATAATGCAGTTATCTTATCGCTATTCTAATAAAGGAATTTAGTATAGTATTATTATTTTTTAATTTTAACATTTTTACACATAAAATGAACTTGTATCATAATAATAATATAAAACTTACCGTGTAATTTATATTTGACCAAAATTCAACACACAATGTACGATAAGGCCCATGTAATTCGATTACTTATAAAACGTTAAAAAATATTTTTAATATATTTATATATAAATAACTAATGATAATTTAATTTGCGGAAAATAGAAAAAAGTGTCAGTGCGGCGCAAATATGAAAATTTTCCAAACTTCTATGTAGAAGTAGTAGTTAAACATGTTCGTTTAATATTGCTCTGTAAATTATATTATGATTTCTAAAATGTTTGACGTATTAAAGTATATTCCTAAAATTGTACATATATTTATCACTTCGGTATATTGCAAAATGATATATTGTACTTTTAAAAACCGTGTAAGATGATTGTCAAGAATTTTTCTCTCCGGATTTTCATTTTAAAATACAGAAAAAAAACGTAATGCGACTAAGTATTTATATATTCTCATCATTTTCAACCCCAAATTAAAAATTACGACTTGTTAGAAGACAAAATGGAATTCCAAAAAGGAAAAAAAATATAGAACTATATATATTTTATGTATACTCGAGTTGGATCGCGTCGGCGCTACAGCGACAGACTGAGTCATCGCGGCTTCCCCTCAATCATTGTCCCCGAGAACATCACACAGGGACCGCTGTAATTGAATTTATCATCCAAAATGTATTTCCGGGCACATAAAGGGATACGTTTTCCCCGCAGGGTTTTAAAAGGCCATACTTTCCCCGAATATTTTATGTACACACCGAAGTGATGAAATGAGTTTGTAATGACTTGAAAAGGGGATACAGTGTTTTTGCATTGGACAATACGATGTTTTAGGTATGGTTTCAAAACCGAAGGGCCAAGTACAGGAAACAGGAAAAGCAATTGCAAAAGGCTCTGGCACCGCCCTCCATGCTTCCCGGATGCAACGGGGCCGCCATGATGAGAAACATCTACCCTTCGGCTTCCAGAACGTACCAAGCTTACCCACATCCAAATAGCATGAACAGATACCATCCACAGGTATATATATATATATAAAAGTGTATATTTATATGTGTGTGTGTGTTTACGTATACGATTATATTTTCATAGAAAAATTTCCAAAATACGAGCGCGAGTTACCATTAAAATTTTTAATTCGCTTTTTGACCATTTAACGTTATATTGTTATTGATCAAGTGTATTACATTAAAATTAAACACAATACCTTGTCGAAAAAACGTTTAGAACAATTACTAGTTTACGTTTAGCATTCCGAATTATTGAGATTAGTTAAAGTAAGTACAAACATTAATATTATCACTTCGATTATAACGCGATATATCGCGTTCAGTTAATAGCGTAATTTGCGTGCACTCTTTTATAAAATATTGGTTTGTTAATAAAGTTAATTTTATGACACTATTATTCGTTTTTATAATTGCGAAATAAAGAAGTAACTATCGAGTCGTGGAAACCGGTGAGTGAATTACTCATACAGAAATGTTCGAGTTGTAGACGATTCTGACCGAAGGATGTATTGACCCCGCAATAACGTCTTTTTCCTTCGGATTTAATTTTATATGGTCCGTGAATACTTTTTTGATGAAGTGCTCCAATCTTTACACGTAGAATCGTTTTCCGGTAGTGAGCCTCGTATCTAATTTGTACTTCGTTCGCCACGTCATAAGATTTCCTCAATAGTTTTCTTAGGCGCGAGGTACAACAGTAAAAATGTCAAGACGACCCGGCAAAATTGATTTATATTAATAATAAATATTTCGATACGAATTTAATACAAAATGTAATAAAATATAATATAACGTAATATAACGTAGTATAATAAATTATAATATAATATATTTATAATCCATAGCTTAACGTTAGATATGAAATGGAAAATAATTAGTGATAGTTATTAGCGTCGGAATGTTACAGTATTTACTCAGTTACGAAAATGCAATTATTTACCCGACTTCGAATCTCTACGGGCATGACATAATAGTTAACCTATAATATTTTTATAGGACGAAGTAAAGAAAAAACGATACGATTTTTTCGCGTCGCGATAAAATATATCGATACATCGATAAAAATATACAATTTTATGCGCGTAAGATTCACGTTTTTTTTATTAAACGTTTTTACAATATAATACATATTAATTCTTATATTATGAACGTACGTATTTTGTTCTTCCCGCACTCCGTCGATACAATCAATATTTGTTTAATAAAATAATATAATAGTCACCTATCATGCTTAAAGTTAGCTTCTCTAAGGTAATACCACGGTTTTTTCAGATGTCGTCTAGTTCATATATGTCTACTGCCGTTATGAGTCAACCGTTCACAGTCACAAGCCATCATTCCAATCCAGCGGCTTCTTCCAATCAATCTTCTATAACGACACCCGCTGGTAAAATATTACTTTTTTGAAAAAAAAACGGCGAAACGTTCGTCACACGTTATAACCATTGATCGAACACGTTTGATTAGTCACCGAAATGAATACAATAATGGCGAAATATGTATATTTGGTACGAATGAATGGGGAACGCATTTTCACTAATAAGTATAGACAGTCGTACATGGACGCGTATGTTGTTGCGTAATAAATAAACGCTTACTTAAGAATTGTCCATTCCTTTTAAGCATCTACCCATTTCCAAAGAGAGATTAAAATTAAACTAACAAGATATACCAAATCAAAAAATAAACCCCCCCCCTAATATTATGATGTACAATAGTCGACATAATTCCTTTTCGGCCAAACTTTTATAATATACCTTATAATAAGAAAACACAATCGATAAAAATCAAAAGTTTCTCTCGAACATTCTGTATAATTAAACTTTTCGTATGCATATTCTACATGACTGACCCGCTGTATTTTTCACGATAAATCGATATTAATTTTAGACAAACGGAATGATTGAGTGCAACCAATGATTTTACCGATTTTAACTAAGTATCAACTACGTACAAGAATTTAAAGCTTTCGAATGTTTCCGAATTATAATTTGGGCTATATGTGCCATATATAATAATAATAATTTATTTATTATAATTTATTTTAGTCGGTTTAAAAGTTTATATAAAAAAGTGAATTACGTTTCGGTTGAAATATAATTTGGTTTAAAGGAAATGGAAATCTTCATAAATATTTGGTGGATGAATTGAAACATTAAAAATTGGACCACTTAAAAAGAATAAAATATAATTCTTACAAAATATTTAAACTTACCAATATTTTTCTGAGGTTTTGTGTGAATACATTTTTGATTCTATGCTTCATGTATATATACGTACGGGAAGAAATGTTTTAAAATGTAAAAATTAACGTCATTTTAAGTAAAGTATTAAAAAACTATTTACCCAATAACCTAAAAAAAGATGGGGTCGTTCGTTTGATTTTAGATATTTTTTCACGGTTTAATGTCTATATAAATATAATAATTGTCTATATATATATA
>JAIPRN010001735.1:0-40106 GCA_025469175.1 Geopemphigus sp. TES_GeoC_2020
AGATATATATATATATATAAACGCAAAACTTGCTGCGTAAATCCGTTCGTGGTGAAAATAGAGCAGTTGGTGTTTAAAAACGGAATATTAACGAGATCAAGTCGTCGAATTCGTATATCGTTCGTTTATGTAATGGGTTAGCCGGGTTCCGTATTTGTGACGGAATTCTGAAACTAAAAGGTCGAGTAACTTCTTGGATTCTATCCGTCCCCTGAGCATAATCACTTCCAAATAAAATTAACGGCCCGTGAACGCGTTTTAACCTAACCGTCTCTAATAACGTAATTCTATACGCCGAATTAGGAAAGTAATAAAATACTTAAGGACAGCTGTTTGAAATCTATCGTTTTAGTCAGTACATTATTTTCAACGCCATGTAAAACGCACGCACGTTCCAAAAGGTACTTGTTTTCAAAATGACTTACATGGTTACACCAATACAATTACGATGCATTTATCCGTAGACCGATTCAGCGTAAAACTTGAGATAGTTCACGTGTACACGTATTGTCGTATTATAATATATAAAACAAAAAAGAATGATCGATAGGGTAAATAATTCTAAAAATTGCGAGACAAACGAAGGATTTACAACAAAAATCTTGATCGAAAAAAACAAAACATAATGTTCTAATTTATTTTTGTTCGAACTTCAACTCGAAGGATGATTTCAATTTATAGACAATAACTTCATTATACGTAAGCGCGATATTACGTCAAAATAAATGATCCGATTATCTATTTCACTATTAACATAATACATCTGGAAAGTTTGGCCAGTTCATTGATAAACTCGTCCATTGCTCGGTGAAGCAGATAACATTTAGAGATCGATCACGTACGTAGAAAAAAAGAGCTAATCGTTTAGTCACGCAAATGGCCGCAATAGTTCACAACGAAAATATAAACTACGAACAATTAACAGAATGAATTTTTCTCGTTCGTGTTTATGTGTAAAAAAAATTTTAGAAACTATTTAACCGATCAACCACAATGAAGATAGACATGAATATAAAAACGAACGTTTTCGCGTCATTTAATTCGCACTTAAAAATATGGATAGCGATTATTCCAAAACAAAAACAAATCGTTAATCACCCATAAAATTATAATTTTTTTTTCAAACAAACGTCGGCCGTAGTATTTTTGTGTGTCGACTGATAAAAAACATTAGGTTTCAATAGAAATACGGCGATTTTCTAAATGCTTTGATAGCTTCGAAATCTACCAATCCCGTCGACGAAATCGTCCATCAAATACACAATATATAATTTGTAAATCCCGAAAACCAATCGAATTCACGTGGGTTCTAGAACACGTGGACGTGTCAGTAAATAAATAATCTGACGCATTAGTTAACGAAGGAATTACATCTCCTACTTGTACGCACGCTATTATAAAAAAAATACTCGGTCAATAAAAATCTACATCCAAAATACGGCAAACGATTTGGGAAGAAATAGCCAACGCCAGCCGAACGAACTCGAAGAAATTTGAAAAATAAATGTCAAACAATTATCGTTAGATCTGTTCGTCAAGCAGACATAAACGTGGCTTTAAATTTGAACAATCAGCGACGGTTTAAAAATGATAAAAAGTAATAAAGTAATCGATTCGCCAAATCTCTCGAATAATGAAACGCGTCACGTTGAAATGCCAAAATTTAAAACGTCGTGTTCGTCTACAATGGGACGCCAGCCATCGATAGAAAACACTATTATCTATTTATAGGTTTAAAGAAAAAACAAATTTTGTCGTAAAGAAATCTTTTCACGAATGTTATCTCGAGATCATTATAATTTGTAGGCGAACGACTTGGACGTTGAAGCTTTCATTATTAATAAACGTAATTTTAAAAAATACTGCTAACCGTACATATGTAAAAATCCAATAGTAAATCGTACGTTAAAAATATACGCTTGCCGTGTCGGTCGGGGCTTTATTAATATAGCGCGTAGTTTTCAACTGCGCGTTTTCAATTACGAAGTGTCCGATACGCGATATGCTCCGTTGACGATAATGCGATATATATATATAAACGAAACCGATCTCTTCTATTATATGGTTGAAAATTGAACTGTCAATATTGTTTATTAGAACATTGTCGTAACGTAATTCAAATGGTCGAGTGGTAAATTGTAACAATGTTTAGATATTGAACACGATAATTTCGGTGTAAACAACGAATTTATAAGTTTACAAAGTCTTAATCGACGCGGCAAATATTGTTACGGAATTCGCACGCCGAAAAGTCGCGTCTAAGAAGTCAATGAAAACTACCGGAGCGAATAGAAAAACGTATGGCAATTTAATTTAATTAAAAGACGCGGGTGTCTTGTGGTGAACACGGTCGACTAATAAATTGTTCACATCTTTTTACCGAACAAAATAAACCGATGAAATGATTACCATAAGCTTGTTACAAAAAGGTATACACTAATAACGGTATTTAATAATCCACGTTTTATTAAACAGAACTAATCGTGTGCGCTATATATTGAAAACGATACGTATTCGTAACGTACAGTTTCACCAATATCGTTCATTTTGCGATCAAATCGATAAAGTTCTTTAAATCGCCACGAATCGACTAAACGAGTGTTAAATACGGTTTTTTATATAAAAGAAAACGCCCGTTTCACCGACGTCCGACGAACGTTTTAATAATTTGAAGAGCGCTTGAAAACAAGTACGTACATTTAAGCGTGCAAACGCACGGAACGTAAAACACCGCTCGGAAAGATTTTGTGCTCGAGAAATGAAAAATTACGTAAATTCTGTCGGAGAAAATTCGGAAATTCCGGGTCCAATATGCGAGCTACAACACACGGTAACACAAGTGAAATAATAATACGACTAAAATAAACGGGACGACGGTGCAAATGTATGAAATGTCCATTAAATACCCGTCGTAATTACGCCTCGTGCTGAAACTCGACCAACGATAATGCCTTACGTTACTAAGTCTAAAAACAAAAGAAGTTCATTAAATTAAACGTGAGCGCGTTTTATCGACTACATTATCTGGTCCGAGTAACGTGCTCTCTTTAAGTGTAATATACCGAATACCCAAATGCGCTACGTAACGAAGTAAAATTCGGATTCCGTCGTTGCCGTCCCAAGTCGTTTTATTCGAGGAACACGTGTACGTGTTCACGTGCTTCGAATAAATCGTAATTCATAAACACTCGCCATTAGTTGTCTGGATACGTCCCTTAAGTCCGTACCGAGTGATTTTTTTATCACAATGCTTATCCGCCGACATTTCCAACAAATTCCATTTCCGATTTATTTTTCGTCCTTTATTCAATCAGTTCGTAGCTCGTGTTATTTTCTCTGCGCCGTCGTCTCGCTGAAGTAAAACGGATTAAATAAAAAGAAAACGTCCAACGCCCTTTAGTACCGGTACGTTATATTCATTTCACCGTACCATAAACTGTACGATCTTAGTTACTCAGGTTGATGGAGGAATGAGGAAATATTCGTCGGTTTCGAGAAATCGGCAACGACAACGTGCACGTGTGCCACCCTCCAAGAATGTACATAAACGAAGTCGTGCCACGCCGTTTAAAAATCAGACGTCGACACACGGTCGAAACGAACGAGTAAAAATATGGAAATTACGGGGGGAAAAAATATGGAACGAGCGAAAACAAACACGACGAGAACCATTTATATTTCCCGACATACAGTAGCGTGTGGCTGGTGACGAAAAACCCAAAGAAAAATCAATCTATACGCCGAAATTGAATTTATTCGATCGACCGCAGAAATGATAAAAATAATACCGTAGAACGTTTTATCTGCGCAAACGAGTCGATTGTGTAACGTACGAAATGGCCTAATGGCAATTACACCGGTCCGAAACCGGTCGTGTGGCGATGGAGAAGGGAATGTGACTCCGTGAAAATATTTACTACTCTATTCCGGAAGTTGAAACAAACACGACGCTATGATCCTAACGTAACGTCTCGAATTGGAAATTTCAATCGTACGGACGTCGGATACACAAGTACGTAACAACGGAGTGTACCAACAAAAGAGCGACTCCTCCCGGACGCGGATCAATAACGATTCGAAGAATCGACCGATGCCGTGGTCCGTTGGCGGCGATACGTGAAGTCCGTCATAGTTCCAGCGACCAACGAGAACGGCGAAGGTTTTGTACATCGTCCAGCCGACGACATTACATGCGCGCATAATAATTGATGGCGAGGTATTTATCGAACATCGGTTAAGAGCGAATCTAAGGAAAGATTCGGGCGAGTGTTTTTTCGGTATTTTGCGAAACGTCGATTTTCCAAAAGTTAGAGTTTTCAGGCTCTACACTATTTTCGAATGTATATTTCATATTATGTGCATTGCGTCCAGTCGTCTCGACAAGCATCAGACAGACGCTTTCTATCTTGTTTCCTACCAGTGCACAATTAAAAGTAATCGTAGACCGATTTTCGTTTTCGGGAAGATAATATTTCCACTGACGTCGTTACGAACACATTTTACGTTAATATTATATAATGAATTTTATTTATTGTAGTTAATGATAAAAAAAGAGATCGACAAATTAATTAGTTTGTTTTCGTCGGCAATTACTTTTTACGACCCATTTTTTTTGGAGCGCGGAAAAATATAGCTGAACCTACACGCGTTTTCGGTTAAATAAAATATTTGTACACTATGAAATAGCTTCTTAAAAATAAAATAATATTTCCGAATAGAATCTGGATAATGACCAATTGTTATATCATATAATACAATAGTGTAGTCCTCAAGTCGAAAAATGTCGAGATTTTTAAAACGTTTATCATCTATTACCGAATATACGTTTGTTCTTCCTAGAATAAAATCATCAATAAAACTAATGTTTTTTATACTTACTTCTTTTTTTAATAGACAATACGTAGTCGCTTTTTTCATAGAAAACGTTAGATTAATAATTATAGTTTTAAAACAGCAGTATCACACGTGCGGAGTTTCGTACATTTTTTTTTTTTTTGTAGCAGCCAACATAATTATGATGGCAAAATATAGAATTGTGGAGTAGTATAATAAGAGCGGCAAACGCTTGGATTTTCGAAATAAAAGTCCCGTTTTTTTACATATTTTTACATATTGTTTAAATATAGTCAGTCTACCGTAGATATCATTTATTAATAGGGCTAGACATTTGTAACATCTGCCTTTTTTTTCAAAATACTCCAGCAGCACGTGTCATATTGAAAACAAAATTAACACCACACAGAATTCGGATATAAAGTTTTACGCATTTTCTGACGATTTAAAAATATTAAACGCGTTTCGACGCTTTTATGTCAGTCTATTAGAATTAAAATTCCTTTGTTATCAATTATATGCATACTTGGCAATCTAAGCGCGCATTTCAAAACCTCATTAATCAACAACTAAAATATCGATTGTTTACGTTTATAATTTTTTTTGATAAAATACTCAAACGCGACAGACATTTACTAATAGAACAATAAGTATTGATCAAAGTGAAATTATCTTTTTATAAATTCAGCCGTTTATAAGCACGGTTATTTTCGTTGAATTTCACGTACACCGGCAAAATATGATCAATAAAAATTATTACTTAAAATAGATTTTTCGATAAGTTTTCATTGGAAAATAGCGACACAATGAAACGATTCGGTCCAATCGCGTTACGGAACGCTATTGTTGTGTTAACAATAATTCGGCAAAATTATTTTTGGATAAATGTTTACATTTTCGAGTTATTCCTTAAGCGCGTTTGTGCGTTTTGTATTTTGTAGCGTAATTGATAACGTTTTGGCGTATTTACTATAGATTCGTAGCTCGTCATTTTCCTAGTAACTCTAATTATTTATCGTAAGTATGATTGCGATAGGTATTTTGTATTGACCCGTTCCGTGGTGATCGACGTTAAAAGTTAATAATACCCGTCGTGAGAACGTGCCGGGAAAAAAATCTTACGATATATCGCGCGCATAATACGCGAAGTATCAAACAAGAATGATCGAACGATGACGAAAAGAATACAGCGCGCCCGACACACTAATCCGTTCGACACCTACGCGTGTAGTACGCAATTATTAATTTCGTTCGTATTTGTTCACGGCGCGAAAAACACGGCTTCTTCGAACATTAATGAAATCCACTATCCGGCGAAAATACAAACGGGCTCGTATACGTCTTCAACAAGTGTTTTCACTACTACGATGGCAAAAATTGTACTACTAGAGATGGCGCCATGAATGCGGCTATTGAGTCCAACACGCGTGTGCCCGACGGTAGGCCGTGTAATGTTTCCTGACCATGGTCCACTTTTAGTGATCGTTGAGGAGCGTAATAAAATTGCAAGCGCTAGCCAAAGCGAAGACCAATTAATTAACTCGACGGTTACGACAACGTAATTTCTCGAATATTTTCCAAAGTATTTGGCAAAATCAATCGTGAAAAACAACAAAGAACGAACCGAAATCGAATTTCCGATCGTATAGGTTTATTATTATCCGTCGAAACAAATTTTTCGATAAACAAATTTCCCAGTTAATCAGAATAATGATTATTGAGTGATTTTCATTAAAAAGTATATTTCAAGAATTCCGAATTTCAGTTCATTTCGGACGGAACAATGAAAACTAAACTTTCAAAACAAATTTACCATTGTTATTTAAAAATGTTCGACGAAACGAGATAAAAACGAAATTTCCTCCGTCGATATTTGCGTCGTCCTATACGACGTAATATTAAACACTTATCTAACGTATATTTTTTTACGCAGTATTTGAAAAAAAATATTATTTTAAAACGAAATTTTCTAGAATACGTCTCGATACCACGTGTGCGAGAAAATGGATTATACGGTGGTGCAAGGGAGGGGAAAAAATCTGTTTTGCGATATAATTCAGCGGATAAACGAACCGTGTGTGTACGGCCAATATCGTCCGAATAAATTCACGTTTTACGTCTACCGAGAACTCGAAAGCGATGAATTTATGTAAACCGGTAAACGATTTTTGCGGTTACGTGGCGGGGTCGATTCAACGCGAAACAAATAAACAAAGAAAATGAATAAATACGGAAACTGCCGCGGAACAAAAACACTGGAAAAACGAGAAGACGACCAAAAAGTAAATATCACCGCGTTAACGTTATTCGAAACGGTTCGCACGCGCCCACTATTATACTATAACCGTTCTCGAAAATCCGTAGAAGACCGGAGAATGTATGTCTTGGCCACACACACGTGGCTAAAGTGAAATTACTTTAAATCCGCCGACGTCGTTCTATTACGAACTAAGAAAATTAAAACGAGAGTGTTACGCCTACTGGAAAGGCATAGTCCAGCCGAAACATGTCTGTCTTCATCGGTCACGGACCAATCGCGTTTTATTTAAATGGAACATTCCGTTTAGTCCTAATAAAACTGTCACAGAGCATTTTTTTATTAAAACGTATTTTCCGACTTTCCGAAATCCAACGAGTTCGGGAGATTTTATTATTTCGTCGTTATTGCCGATTCGGGTAATTTTATTATAAAAGTAAGAAACTACGCGTTTGGTTAATAACATTCGTCGAATTTCGAGTATACTTTCATAATTTTATATCACGTACAGAAGTAATAACAGTAAAACGCTAAATCGTATTATTCTCAACCAGCGTAGTGTCCAAACTCGTGTGGTCTTTTCATTTGCTTTCCGTCCATTTTTTCATAAATCGTACCGCAAAATAGGAACAACATTCTGTCAGACTAACGTAATCGTAAAATGACCAATTATGTACTATCAGTATGTGGCGTCCATGACGCTTCATTCTTGATAGATAGCAAAATTTTGACTACAATTCGTTCTTTCAATGTTGTTTTATCCAGTGTTTCAGCGGTCACCCTAAAAAACGAAATTTCGGTAAAACGACGAGAACACATTTCTCTTGCCCTATTCGTACGTATTTCGGCAGTCCGATACCGTGACACTGTCCTGATGCTCGTCATTTTTTCCAGCAACGTAGAGGACCGAAACTATACAATACTATTACACGCTCTGTTTTATTTTACGCAGTGTCTTAGCACGGAAACGGAAGACGTCTAACCGGCGGGTTCGATTAACGACTTTTGGCACTGTCGTTGTTGACGTGAAATGTGTGCGTTTCCACCCATGTCCTGCCGGCGACGGCGACGGTATCGTATTTACGGACGACGACGACGACGCGCTCTCAAGTGTTCGTATATAAAAACGGGGTGGTAACGCGGCCCTGACCACTGACCGACCACCGGGGACACGAAAAACAAACCCAATTACGACGACCGGACCGTGAAATAACGTCAGAAGTCAGAACGACGCGATTTCACTAAAAGAAAGCGGAATACTGCGAGGGCGGTGAGAAAGAAAAATGAAATAAACCGCGCAAAATAAAGCGTCGTCGACCAACCATAATAAACGACTTGGCTAGTAACGAGAGGGGACAAAGGGAACAATGAAAATACGTAATTCACGCTATCGTGCTTATTTCACCGTCATCATGCTGTTTCAACGAGTATATACATATTTCTCGTCGATCACAGTGACATTTGGATGAAATGAACGTTTCACCGATAAATGAAAAATTCAGCGCCATCGCCGCACGATTCGTACATGTGTCGTGCAAATACGCCTGTCGATCGTTGCGCGTAAAAGCTTGCAATTTCTATAGTCGACGACTATGAACTACACATATGTTCGTCACCAAGGACATTGTCAACAGGGATGAAAAGAGTATCGTAAAGCAACCCATGACGTATTTTCTAATGTTTCCCTACAAAATGGTATACGAATTTGTTCCAAATGTTTACCCAGCCTAATTTCAATCGACCTACCCGTAAATTACTTGTAATTTCCTCGTAAAATTTCTTCGACAAAAATACGATCACGATTTAACCGAAACGAAAATCGTCAAACTCGAATTCAAATCGCTCGAGAAATATAACTTTGAATTAACCTGGTACCGTTGGAAACGAAATTTTCTAAGATTCCTTAAATTACGTACTTATTGGGTTTACATTTAAACATTTTTAAATTTTCCTCCGGAAATCAGTAAGACCTTTGTACCACCCACCCACTCATCTGCCAAACACATACGCACGCACGCACGCATAATAAAAAATTTAAATGTTCTCGAATCTTCTTTCATAGGTTTAGTATTTCGTACGTCGTTAATAATAAATACGATTATAAATTTCCAGCGATTTTCTAAGGGCTATTTAGCGTTACAGAGTATTTTGCGTCTTTAGAAATCAAATCTACGGAATATGTTAAAACGTCATCGATCTGTACATACGTCCTTTTTTCCCTCCTGCAACGATCACAGGTCATTGGAAAAAGCGCAGCACGCCGATCAAGTGACTCGAGACCCCACGAAGTGATGTCGCGCCTTTGATTATATATATTATGTCAAGCGTTATATTATACGCTTATATTCGCCACGGAAAAATTCCAAACCGAACTCGTACTGCGATAATAAGTTATCTTGTTACGGTTTTATTATAACCGAACCGAATCGTCTCCAAGGAGAAGTGAAATTAGTGAAAAAATCTCCAACTAATTCCCACGATCATAAGTTTGATTATTCATTCGAAATAACGTTTGGACGGTTTTTCGTTTTCTGACAATACGAATTTTAGCGTCCGGGGTATGCACTTTGATTGATTTCAATTTATATCAACGGAACAATTTTTCTTGTCACCTTTTCGCTGTTTACTGACGAATTTTACAAAAACGTACTCGACCGATTTTAATCGTTTTACCATCGACGAAAAATTCGTAATAATTATATTCGGAACCATCAGTAATGTAAGCGAAACGGAAACTGCTCGCTTTTAAATCCAGTTTTCATATGGTGACATTTTCTTTTTAAGTTGTATCAACGAGTGACTTACATTCGCGACGTAAAAAATATTCTAAACTACGCCAAGATTACGTGACCACGTTTATCGTAGTTTATACGCGAATAAATTCGAAATGACGCGAAGTTCAAAACGAAAATCGTCAAATATCGACGATTATTTTAAATTATTATAGCCGCATATGTCCAAATAGTTTTAGCCTATAAGTATCAAATGGATAAATAACGGTACGTGGTAGACAAATTAACGGCACACATTTTATAACGCTTTTGAAACGTTCATAATATTATAGACGCGTGGTGAAATAATCTTTGTTTAAACGCTAGTCGACGATCTCGAATTAACATACAATCGTCAAATGTGCCTATTACTCGATCTGAATAAGCTTTTCTAGCAAACCATAACGATAACTCGCTTTGTTCCGTTACTACTATGCCGAACGGGCAACCGACCACATTGAAATTCCGGTAAAGAAAATACCGTAACTACACTCAAATTGCACAAAAAAAACTACACAAAATTGCGAATTCGTGTTGAAATATAAAAGCTCGAATTAAATCGACCCAAACGGCGGGGAACGAAACGATACTTTTGATCGTCAACAAAATATTTGTGGACAATTGCGCCCTACTCTTTACACCTCCGGCCCGGTCACAGAATCACGCTTGTGGTGCCCATCCGGTAACCTAACCGTATTGCCGGGGCATTTCTGGCCGTACAATGAGAGTTCGAATACGACGGTCCGTAGTTAACAATTCACTACGATACGCGGGAACCTACCTAGGGCGAGGACGATTCGTGTACTAGAGAATCTGTCCGTTTACGAAGCGATTGTTTTAAACAACACACGCGACGACACAAAATGTATATCACACCGCCCCCGCGGTCGAACGTCGACGCGTTATGAGCATTTCAGACTATTGTTCGAGCCGTTTCCGTCGGCGGTACCGTGGATCGGTAACTGCGTCTAAAAATGAACGCGAAGCGATTATAATTTCGTCGTGGTCGCGATACAGACGTGTTCTTATACGCAGACGTGATAAGAAAAAGGAAACGTCGAAACACGCGCTCTGTACACAAACGGGGTGGCGCGGACATCACGACAATTCGGACGGATGGCGTAACGTACTAAAACTGTTCCGGGACAACGGAACTTATACAACGGGAATACCTCGAGAAGGCGCTACCGTCGTTGCGCCCGTTATTTCGCGATTGGTCGTAGTGACGTAACAATACCGAATTTCCAATTTTAATCGATAAAGCGTGGTACGGACGCAAAATGGTCTCGCCGATACGTAGTAAATACCTTGGTTTATACTCATTGAGAATCTATCGATTTTAAGTCACATAATATCGTCGTAGGAAGCGATACGTTACTAAAGGCTACACTAGTTGACATTTCGTTGCCGCAATGTGCACAACCGAGTGGTGAAACCGTAAACGCAGTTTAGAGAAATTTGGTACACGCGCCTGGTTACGACGACGCGATTTTCTCACGAATATTTACGTTTTCAGGGTGACGAGAACTAAAGTGAACTCTGTTATTACTACGCCCGTTTTAAATTAGCAAATCCACGTCGGGCACCACTTGATACACGTGACATCCGCGAAACGTTTACGAATTTTATTAACGTTTCGAAATGACAATATTACGGATACATAAAATAACGACGTGGAACGACAATGTTTAGTAGCGAAACAAAAAACGGTACCCGGAAATTAAATAAATAAAATCTCCGTACACACCATCGTCAGCGACCGTACACGGGATGGCCTCGCTGGAGTTAAATTACGGTGATGTTGCGTCGAACAACTAAATAACGTTTTTGACCGAAAATTAATTATCGAAACGAATTAAACGCGAAACGATCGCGAACACGTTCGTGTGGCTTAAAATAATTAAATCTATCGTTGACGTTATGTAGTATATGAATTTCGAATTCACCTATAAGAATATGTTTACATAGTAAAATATATTATACGACCGAATTTCCCGACAATATTACTCTTCAATTTCCCGTCGTCCGGATTTTTCGACTAAACCGTTATTTCCCGTTTAATATTGAATACCGACATTATTTTATAGGAGCAAAATAGTTTGACTTTCGTTAACCTCCCCATCCTTTTCGGTTCGCCAATGCGTATCGTAGCGTAATATAAATCGTCCGCGTATAATAATAATTATAATTAACGTCGTAAGAAACATTTTTTTCGTGTTTAAGTGAGATTTATAAAGTATTTAGAATATTAAATCAAAGGTACCTGTCTAACCGACATTCTTCGTATTACATACACGAAGTGAATTCAAATTCGTAATTGAAAAATGAGAAAATTCGATTCAATAAAATTTTTTCGTTATACTATGTAGCCACCATCACGAACTAACACGATTTAGAACAATATGACGAGTATATTCACCAGTGACTCGAGTCGGATTGGAGAAACGGGAAACCGAGACTCTTCCCGATAGATTACCGTTTCTTTTTCTATTTACATACGTTTTAGTCATTAAAACTGATTCCAATGTATTTCGCTCATTTAACCAAGTAATTATGAAAGTGAAATTTTCTCGGAGGTTTTTCGTGAAAATCGCAGATAATAATAATAATAGTACACCGTTCATTTCCGTTCTTACTGAGAATCCGCAGCTCGCAGTTGCCGCAGAATTGCCTATACGGAGCGGCGTGTCATGTACAACCGGACAACGAACAAATTTTTAGTAGCTTTTTCGACATTATCGAAAGAAAAATCAACAATTGGAAAGTATAAAGTGATTTGCACGAAAAGCGCGTAATACTACCCGTTTGTGGTGAAGTATAAGTAAAAGACTCAGGCTCAAAATTTTCATTTACGGAACCATAATAATTTTTATACTTATATAATCTTTTCACGATATTTTTTCACTCCACTTAATATATTCAGTGATTATTATCGTATAACGCTTAATGTACACGCATAATTCTAGTTCTTATATCGAATATATGTATTTATTTCTAAACAACTACCATGTATCACGTATGACAATTCGGATTTAAATCACTTATGCCGTTATTGTTGCTACGTTATCACGTTTATTTTTCTATGCTTTCTATATTTTTCTATCTCGTAGTTATATTGTTGTATGAACGACAACATAATGATCGAAATTCTTTCAAAACCATTGGCGCGTTAAAAAGTATTTTTCTCGGTAAATGAAATAGGTTTTCGTTTTAAAAAGATCCGAAATTGTGTAATAAATATTTTCACAAACGACTAACGAATATTCGGAATCAATTGTATTTAAATACAACGTAAGAAAACGGTAGGAAAGTGTCTCGACGTACAATGAACGCCGAAAACCCGAATTTGATGTTGGAATGTAAACCCGATCGAAATTGAACGATTTCCACCAATTTTAAGACCTGCGTATCGCGTTCTCGTTTCCAAAAACAAAAAATGCATTTTCACTGAAATCTGTAGAGCTATTTTCGAAATAAAACGAAAACGTTCGTACAATGATCGGCCCTCTCTGATAGTTCAGGCAGATATTGAAGTAGAAAATTGTCGCGGGCCAATTCGTACATATTAATCGGTTTGCGGCTGGGTATGCGTAAATCGATAACTTAACACGCACCGAACCTAATCCAGACCGTTTAAAACCGAAATAAAAAAAATGTCTCGCATTTTCACTAATTAGAATAAACGAACGTTTCCCGAATCGCGGTCGGCAACAAGAATCCGCCACGTTCGAATTAGACGCGCGACACGAATGGCAATTCGTGACACAAACGATAATAACGATAATACCGTTTCGTAAACGAAGTTTCGTACGAACACCGAGGCGTATTGTTTTCGACGAGGCCGATAAAATGTAGACGTTCAACGAGCTTTCTAGTCCGAATTCGTTTCGGGCGGGACGCTCACCCACCTAAGTTGTAGCGTTAGTACGCGTAGGTTCCGTTTAACGTAGTCGACTTTCGAAACCCGGCGAATTAAATTCGGAACACGTTTCGGTGGCAGCCGTCGGAAGAAAATGCGGAAATTTATCCGGACGGATTTCGAAACGTTTCTCCGGCCTATATTATTTAAACGCCAGTCGTATCTCGTTTTCAATAGACCACACGAGTTTCTCTCGTGAACCGCGACGTTATCCGATTCCAACGAGTTGCGTGCGTCTATTAATATCGTTGCACGAAAAACAATAACACTCCACTTACAGTCACGGTATTGTACGTAAATTAGTCGATTGACGATTCGCGAATCGTTTCATATTTATGAATGAACGCGCCGGTACGTTTGGCGAACACTGCGCCGCCAAAACAATTATAAAACACGATTTTATTCTTCAGCTCTGTTGTTTGTGAAATTCAATGCCATTCCCCCTCCAACTTAATAACGTCCCCGTTTCTGCTAAATCGGTTTCATCTACCAGCGGATGGTGATGAATCGAATATTTCGCCTCTCCGTAAGTTTTCCGGTCGACAAATGGGTCGCCCTCCGAATTTAATTTTCGCGTTTCTGCACAAAGAGCTCGGTCGAGCTTTATTCGCACCATTCTGTGAAACGTATTACCTCGTATCGAACAAATCTCTTACTACCGACGCGTACGATTTGACAAACGCGAATAAAGTCTTCAATTTCGTGTTCTTTCAACTACATAAAAATGATAACCTCGTAAATTAGCAGATTGACGTACATCGTTTTTATCGAGCGCTTTTTCGTTCGTAAATAAATGAAAATATTACAACCACAACGGTTTAAGACTCCGATAAAAGCCCATCACATTCAATTTAAACAAAACCGCCGATTAATCATAATTGTGCAAATAGTGAAATATTAACAATCACCGTGTTTAAACGTATTTCAAAATACTCGACACGAACGTTTTTGGAAGAAACAAATATAACAACACATACCCGGATATTCGAATGTTTACTATTGATCAGAATTTTGATATTTCGAAAGATTTACCAAATACATTTCCAAAAAACAAACAATTTTAAAACGCAATATGAAATAATAATCCATTTGTCGAGCTTCAAAAACAGGAAGTGCCGATTTGAAGAAAAATTGAACACAAAAACCGAACAAACACACGGACGAGTGAACAAACAAAAAAAGGGACAATATTTTATATTTAATGCACAATAGGAAGAAATGACGAACAATAAAACAATATTTTATATTTAGTGCACAATAGGAAGAAATGACGAACGACTGCGAATCGGAAGGTGAAAATAATATTTTCCCCGTTCTGGTATTAAGATACATAATCGATTAGATTACGTCACGTCATAGTTTTATGTTCCTTCCGGAACATATGTCGAAAGGATTATTGAATCCGTCAATCGAATATTTTTCGTCGAATTCGCGTGAGAAACGTACAAAACAAAATTTCGAACCATTAACCGTGCATATATTTAAACTTCTAGCCGTATCTGAAGAACACGATTGTGTTACGGTATATTCAGCGTTAACGAAATACACGTTCAGAGTTTTACGAATATAAGTTTTACATAAGCGAATTGGAGGATTAATTAACTCCCCCCACACACACACACAATAGTTACGCGGGGTACATACGTACCCCGTTCTTTTTATAAACGAAATTTGATAATACGAAAATATTTATTAATGATAGTTCAACTTCCGTTTACCTTTCGTTTATTGGTACGTTTAACGTTTAAGTTTCGTTATGGTCTTTTTATTACACTCGTGCCGAAGTCGATTAGGATACATATGTACCCAGCGTGATTAATCGCGGATATCTATGTGCGCAAACGTCGTAAACACAGCGAAATTTATTTGAAAAGTCGATAATTTTAGCGGGAACTGGCCAATTACTTATATTTTAATTTTGAGCTCTATTGAGAATGATCTATTTTTAGGATGGCTAATTCGTCTTGTTGCAAAATATTATTTTGTCGACGATGACAAAATCTAGATATTTTTTTTAATGGACCGTACTATGTTTTAGTAGGAGTTCAATAAGAGATTATATAAGAGTGTACTTGTCGGGAGTGTCCTTTACAGTTTTCCAAAATATGTAATGATTGTCGAAAAACTGAAAATGAAGCTATGAAAATGATTAACATATGTTATATATAATGTTATATTTTGTTCATTTTAAACATCGATATAATATTACTCATTTTAAAATCGAGTAATATGAATACGTTTTTTTTATACCAATCGATTAAAGACGAAAAGTTAAATAATTGTGTTATATTTGAAACGTGTTTATATTGTTAAATAGCAATAGTGTTTCTCGGAATAAACAAAAAGTTATTTATTTTTTGTCACTATAAACTTATTAGCGAATTCGAGTAACAAAAACCTCGTGGAAAAATTTTGTTGGCCTTAAACAAGGCTTATTTCCCACAAAACTATGGCTAATATCACCAAAAATTTGTAATTACTAAGCGCCAACAAATTTCTCGCGTTTAAATAAACGGTAAGCGAAACGGTACCGAATGTTAAAACCGTTACGAACATTTTTAAAGGAAAAAAGCCTTTGGCGTAACGTACGCATTTTACGTTAAGACTAATCATTCAGCAGCGATCGCGTATACAAATGTGTTATCGTTTTCAGGTGACATCGAATCAGTCATTCAACGGTGACGGTGACGACGTTGGTGGACGTAAGTCGCGGAAAAGATTTTCAAAAGTTACGCACCATACACGGTTATTATCTGGGAATCGAAAATGCCGGTCGGCGGGAGAGTGGCCGGCAAAGGTGTTGGCGTGTACAACTCGGGTGGATCTAGCGATGGTAATTCCCAAACCGTACAAACCTGTGTGTGTGTGTGTGTGTGTGTGTGTGTGTGTGTGTGTGTGTGCGCGTGTGTGGGAATAGTAAAGCCCACGAAGATTTGACGAAATTCATTAAAATATTTTCAACTTTCGCGTTTTTAACATTAACAACGACGTGCTTGTTCAGTCGACGCGTACACACACATACACACACACACACATATATATATAATTGATAATCTCTGAACGTACCTTGAATAATCGACTGGAAACTTAACGCCAAAATTTTTTTACGAGTTTAAGACCCGCTACCGACGCACCCCAGAAATAACGAAAACTCCGACGGGTAAAATTAAAATATGCCGCGTCCGTACACGTTCGTTTTTATCACAAAATCTCGACCGTTTTTGTACGGCTCGTGAGCTCCTGTCATCGGTATCGTTTTTTGAACACGGCGATTCCGCCGTAGCTTTCGACGGTGAACCATTAACGACGCGATATATTAACCCCGAGTCGAGGCGACGCTTAATCGAGACGCGTGTTCAAATCGACCGCTTTCAACCATACGCTGATTAATTACGATTTCACGTTCACAATGGTCGTGCGCACGATACGGCGTCCGTTGTTTCGCCGTACTCTTAGATCATGTTATTAATGTGTACGTTTGCCGGCGCCGTCATTGAAAATCACCATGAAGCGTCACGTTATCACGAATTACCATATACGTTAATCAATACTCTACGACAGAATTACCTAGTGAATATTCTAATTTCCGGTCAGTAAACCAAAACGAAAATAACTTGCCTACAGTTTATCTCGCCAAAAAGTCGCGTCGCGTAGACGGTTACGTCACATTCAATTTCCCTAGTCAGCACCTTCGAAACTAATTGCTATCTAATAGTCCCGTGCGGTGTTTTTTGTCTAACGCTTAATATCGTTAGTTTAATTAATAACGAAAAACGGTACACGTACACGTATCAAATTCTCTCATATACCCGACCGACTATCAAGACATGAGTTGTGGTAATATGAAAAATGCCAAACGGTTCCGAACACCACTCGCTTTACGAACGATAACGTACACAAAATACATAGGTACGCGACTCACAAATTGGGACGATAACTGCGTCCTAAAATAAAATTACAATATTGACAAAAGAGAAACGAGCCGCCGTTGCTGCAGACTCGGCTCAAGAGGAACAAAGATTTTAAAATATTATTATTATTATTACTTCGAATTTGTCAACAACGATAATTGTTCGATTAACGATTCTGAGCGACCCTAGTAAGTTATAGTTAATAAACAGTACGACAAACGCCCGTGAAATATTATATACGTCTAAGTTCGTGTAATATTTAAAGTTTATACAAAATAACAAAATCGTCCATGTCCAAAGCGTATAAATCAACAATTTTATTGGCGTTTTTTTTCTTTTCGCAATTTTCGGCTCGTTTTCAATTACAAGGAAATTACCGAAAAAATCGAAAAACGTGTCAAATGTAATACCAATCGACTACAATACAGTACCGGAACGTAACACGTATTAAGGATATCCGATTGCCCCTTACACATGGAAAAGTTTTCACGTACAAAATAAAAATTTACGAAAAACGCGTCGTCGTAAAACCAAGAAACGCCATTTATTACATTGACCGTCCGCCGGCGAATAATATAAAATAATATTAACATGATCGAGTGTTCTAAAACGGCATCATTAAAACGTTCACGGACAAAAACGCGAAAAACATCGTTATAAAACCGATAATCCAAAAATTTTAACCGCGTTACACCAATTGTCCGCGAGCCCGCTATGTTGCGCGTCGAAAAAATTGTATAATTCGAACGTGAACGTTTTTTTCGTAAAAAATGATATCTTCGGTATTCCTTCGAACGTGTTCAAATATTAAAATTATAGGCGTGTACACCGCTGATGAATGTCTCCCGGTACGTGGTACACTAATTTATTTGTAATTATAGTGAGACCATTTCGACCTTTTCTACAAACTAATTACATAAATTTTCATACGCTTGTTTCGGCTAACAAAACACTATCATCAACAGTTATATATGTAAATATTTTTTTCCGACACAAAGGCTATTTAAATATAAACGCTTTCACTCTTCGCCCCGTACAAGTTTGGCTTAACGAAGGCAGGTATAATTCAAAACGATGTATACGTTTGTGCATACATCGTATAACATATAACCATTGTATCGATGCCCTGATGACTTTTATTTATTACGCGAAATAAACATTTTTTCGGACGATCGTTTAAGCACAGAGAGCTTGGCCGCGATATAAACAGCGGGTTTTTCATTCGAACGATCCATTTTGATAGAAAATCGATATATAAAGTTACGCCGTTGTTTTCGCCTAACGCATAATATATTTTATTACAAGAGCGTACTAAAACGTGGCGGATGACCAAAGGCGATTACGATCGTTTCGTCGTTAAAAATCGTACAAACTCATACATGGTGTTGGACAGAACGTGATCATTGTATCCGCGTCAATATTTTGCAAAAAACTGACGTGCCCCGCCCGTTTTTTACTCTCGAAAAACACAACAACACAATAACGAACGATTGGTTTTCTTAAAGGCTTTCGAAATTTGACGGGCCCTTCGTATTTATTTCTTGAATTCACTTAGGCATATCTTAATAATTTAACACGAGACTCATATGGTAAATGCATACACAAATTTTATAAACGTATAAAACTCGACACCGCAGTTCTGGGCCGTCGAACCATTTTATTATCGTTCTAAATTACGTTTTGATTGTCCGGTAAATTTGTATTTACCCTAAATTGGTAAAAACAGTAAACACTCGTCCCGGAACTGTTTCTCCTGTTGAAACTAGTCACGCGTAAATAAATTGTTTGAATAATTTACCGTATAAAAACATTCGGTTTTTTTTTATAAAAAAAATCGCTTCTTTTTCAAAAAATAACTACGAACGCGAACGAACGTAATCGTCGCATGAACTTTCCGAACGCTGGTTCCTTCGCGAGATCATAAGACAAGTTCAAACAAAATACGTCTTATACCTCATTGCGTTCGTAAGGTTAGGCAACGAACCGTGGCCGCTCTTGTTCGCATAGTGCGTATATATACCACCGATACGACGACGTGCTTCCACATCGCTTCGGCGTAAATGACAATTAATATTCAAAATTAATTCTACTCCGCGCGACAACGTCCTCGCTAGTCATTTCAGGCCTCCGCGTGTTTACAAAAACGGTACGAAGGCGCAGCTTTACCCGAAATAATTCCCCCCGATTTGCTCTATGCGAACACAGTTCCTACGAAGGATTTAACGTGTCCGGTGAACTGGGAAATGAAAAACCGTTTTGTAATACGGCGACTCGTGTTACGCGAAACCGAATAAAATTACGTTATTCGATTCGAACGCTATTTTTCGCGCCGATAGAATTACACGAATATCGGCCACGTGCGCTTGCAATTCGTTTATAACCCGTACGAACGTCATTTTGCAGGTCACGCGTCCGCCGGATTCAACGAAGAAGTCATATGGATCAGCATAGGCATGAGCATAGCCATCGTGATACTGATAACGATAGCATTGTGCTATTTGGCGCGGCAGCGGTGCAAGAAGAGACAAGAAATAAGCGTCCGGACTTAGATCGAAACCCCGGTCTATATTTCCGAACAGAAACAATAACCCGTTTGCATTTTCGTTTAACTTTCACCCATTTTAATTGTCGACCGGCGAGCGAACGACCGCGAGTTTATATACAACAAAACGTCGTACGTAGGCGTGTTATTATTTATCGTAATTATTATTGTCGTTACTATAACGCAGTCGAGTACGTTTGTCCTTCGAGGTTTCCTCGATGATTCGCCTAATTCATTGTTCAAACGACAAACCGTTGAATCCGTCTGAATAATTTACGGCGGATTTCGTTTCGGTGAAACGAAGTCTCCGACGTGACGTCCTCAACTGGTAACTTGTCACCGAAAACATAATTTCCCAGACGTCGAAAAACCACTTTTCTTTCCACTCCACGCGCGCACACACACCAGCCACCGTCGGGTACATCCAGTCGCGAAACCCAAGAGAATCGATTATATTTACTCGTCTAAGCACTGACTGAACAATCGGTTACCCACCGTCCATCGGTGAAACTTCTTTTCAAAAATACAATCGTCAATATCAATGCGCTACGTATCGAAGTATACACTCTCCGTACGATCCCTCCGTGTAAACAGACTTTTAGCGTTTGAACGAAAGCCAATCCGCTACTAGCGGGCGTTTTTCTATTCGTTTCGTTTCGTTGTTGTTCTTCGTTCTTCGGAAGTTTCGTCGACGATATCACGCCGCATTATCCGTAGAATTCGAGTCTTTCGAGCGTTGACAAATACGTTTAAGTTACAAAACGCCCACGTGAATCCTCGATTGAATTATAAAGAACGCACGTCTCCATTCGTAGATCCCATAGTTCGTCCCCGTTGTATTTTCAAGGCAAAACTTCACCACGACATATCGAAAATACACGAACTTCTCTTAACATTTGCCAAATATCGCTTTACATCATGACATTCAAACGCCGTTCTTAAAACGTTAATACGTATAAACAAAGCCGGGCGTGTAGCAAACAAACTAGTGCCTTCGACTTGCTTTCCTGCGTCTATCGTTTACTTTTCATTCTCTCGAAAAACGAAAATAATTTAAATAAAAATAACGTAACCATCGAAAAATATGCGTAAAAATCGAAAATAAAATTGTAATTGTTTTAAATTATTTTAAACTGTTCCTGAAGATAACGCGGTCGAATACTATTTTTTTCGTTTACCAAATACAATTTGAAAACGTTTATTACGTATAACACAACACGATGCAGTATCGAAATCGGAAAACAGATTTTATTCCATTAGAATTAAAAAAAAATTTTTTAAACAATAAAAAATAAAAGCGCTTACGTTCGTTTATTAATATTCTTAATTATATAAAAACAAATAGTTGTTCATTTTTGTAAATTTCAGTATTTTTAATTCGTTTTTTTTTTTGCTACTTCTAAGGCTTATAAATGATACACAATTTAAAATTATATACATTATATATATATACACCATAACGTTTCAGAATTCCCGGGATACCCTTATTATTTCCACGAAGAATCCATAATTAGGTATTCAATTTTACGACGAAATTCTTATTCGACGACGTTATTTTCGAAAATTAATTCATTTTCGATCGGTAATTAATAAAAACCTTTTCGTTTCCAAAATAATCATTTTAGATGTCATATTTTCGAGATTGATCAAACGTGTCAATCAGCCGGACCAATTAGAAATTAAATTACAATAAGTCGACGTTTAGATTTTATTCAAAAGATAAAAATAATAAATAACGGTTTGTATAAAATTACAGCTTGGCTCCTTTGAAAATTCGAACCTATTTCGACGATGTAATTTAGGTAATTTTACATAAATCAACTTGTTATCGGTTCTCTGTTTATGCGGCTGTTTCTATCGTAATTCGAGTTAAATATTAAATTTAATACGGCGATAATTTACGATACGCTTTACACAGATATTTAACGAAAACATTTTAAAAAGCATTTCCACAAATTTCGGGTTAAAATTCGAATAATTAAAGTTAAAAATAATTAACGCGAAAAATAGCGTTTGAAAATCGCGCATAATTCTAATTAACGCGGCACCCGTCGTCATTTCGAACGTGACCGTTACATTTTAACGTTTTTCCGTATTTCGAATATAATTGAAACGTCGACGGCTTACCACCGAGTAACGATGAACTTATTCGCTTTTTAGTCGACGTTTACGGGATGCCTTTTTTCCAATTAATTCGTCAAAATTATTTGACTCATCGCGCTTATAATGAAAACAATCGATTCAAACCGTCACTGATTCCTAATAACCTACCGTCGTCCGACGGAAATTTCGCTTATAGGCCACGGTCGACAAATACATAAATAAATAACTGTACGCATGCAAAAGTAATTGATTTGCCGCGAAATTGTTGAAGAATTCGTAAACAATCGTCGTTCTCGTTTATTATACATTATCCGTCACAAAATATTATGTACGAGTTGTGTTAAACATCTTGAACCCGTTTTATGACAGTAATCTGAAATCCACCGACCGAAATGATAGCGTCACGTGGGGTTGAAGGGGAATATAGTAATACGTACGTAACAGTGACGGTAAAAGCTACAGGAAACGACTCCGAATACGTTGGAAATTATTACAACGGTTTTCGTTAATTATTATTCAGGCCGCGTTGGCGCACGCGATAGAAACCCAAGTACGTTTTCGACCCGGCGCTTAAGCCGTACGCGGCTACTATTGTTCCGGGAATGTTTCGGAACCAATATCCGAGAAATGACGTACGCGAAACCGTGAGTACATTCTTCGAAAGGTCCAGTGAAATGGCGCCGCGTCAACGTGAAGAAAAACGTCGTCGGCAAACGAAACGTCCGTAGTTAATTAAAAACGCCAAACGGAACATTGCGGACCGGAAGAAATGCCGAACGGCTCGTCCGTCCGCTATCCGTTCATTATATACAAACCGACAAGCGCGACGAAAAAAAAAAAGTACGATCGGTTCGAAACTCGGCCCCTATCCCTTCCACCGTTGCCGCGAGCGCGACGACATACCGTCGACGGACGAGAGTACGAATAGAATAACGTTACCGGGTACGCGAGTACGAGACGTATTTCGACGGGACGATTCATTTTCGTTTATTCCAAGTCGATCGACGACAATTTCGCAACGCGGACGGGCTTGTCCGAAAACCCGCGCGTTACACGGACAGTGCGCACCAACTACGCTTCCGACCCCCTAATCCACAAGTACCGTACCATAATGAACCCGCGACGAAAAAAAATCCGATCGACGCTCTTGTATTACGCCGCCGATCCATCGACGACAATGTCACACGTTTCAGTCATCCCGCGGCGACAACTTATCGTTCCGAGCCAGAATACGTGTTAACGATGTTGACAAGCAGAGGCGGATTATTGAAATAAAAGTGGCCCGGAACTTGCTGACCTAGTCCGGGCGGCGAAGAGGACAAATTTTACGAAACAAAATATTTACGAATAACTTTTTTACAAAATACCGTTAAGCATTTACGAAGTTTTTAACGAAATTATAAACCGGTGCAATTTTCGAAGACGTAACGGAGCTGCCGACATTTCCCGAGCACTACCCCGCACCCTCCTCCCTCTCACAATTTGTCTGGCTCTGTTCACGATATTGTAATGGCGTATCGCCGAAACGGCATAATACTCCCGATAAATAATATTTCGATTATAAACTACGGCCGCGTGTTCTTGCGTAACGCCTAGAATACCGGTACCCGGGGATCGATTACAATAATTTCCGATACATTTTTTCTCGATTCATATTATGTGTGTGCGCGCGCGCGCGTGAGTGTTTACTTACGAAAAAAAAAAACGAAATGTATTATGTATTTACATATTAATCGTGTAATCAGTGGCGTACTTAGACCTGAATTTCTAGGAGAGGGGGAGTCTTTTTTAAATAAATAAATCGGATGACTTTAACGAAACAAGACACATTATCAACTTTAATAGATTATTCATTTTTAACGAACACGTTATATTACAACGTGTATTGAAATTTAAAAATATTTTAGTTTTTCGTTATTATTGACAAAAAATATACGTCTCGTAAGAAATGAATTTTTCCTACAAATTTTCGGGGGCGGGTTGTCCCCCCCCCTCGCCTTGTTAGTACGCCACTGCGTATAGTATTTAGTTAGTATATACCTAATATGTACGTAATTTCGTGTTATATCGGTAAACGTGTTACGTCTAAAATACAACACTTATTGTCTTCTGTACGAGTGATTTATTATTATTGTTACGTACGCCCATTTTGGAACCGAATACCAAAACACGCACTGTATTACCTGTCACACCGATAATGCGCGCTGCCAAAACTTGGCTGCACGTACGATAACGGGTGCTCTGAGCTAGTGGCGCACCCACGACGGGACGAGGTTAGGGTTCGGACGTAACCCCACGGCCGATATTGACGGGCATAATAATACGAAATTTGTGAAACCGACGTCGAAATTCCGATAAAAATTCGGTATTTCCACGTGACACGAAAAAACGGTAATTTAGTGTACCGTAAAACGAAAGATATCGTTTACGTTGCGGTTTACCGGTATTTTCGTTCAGTTTTTTAGCCCACTACACATCTAAGGAAAAAAAACACGATTGCTGCGTTACACACGATTTTGAGCACAAGTTGACTAATGTATCACCAAAATCGCGGGACACTGGCGAAAGTTTCACACACGCCCTGGTCTGTGGACTTACAAAACCACGGTGTGTGTACACAAAAATGTTTAATTAGTTTAGAGTAGGAGACTACGACGTTTTGTATTGACTTAAATATTTATATTATTCGAAGTAACGTTCGGACATCGTTGGAATATATTTCCCGCATTTTGAGCCGACACGACGACAGTAAACGCGTTTCCTTTTTCCATTTGTATCGGAACCTTAAAGGTTTTCGTGAAATATTGCGAGGACAACGCCCGAAATCGAACGATCGACAAAGCCGAACGCGCCCATTTTGTAAAGCGAACGTATTATTCGGCGGCGTAAAGAATTTCTCGTTCGCTTTTCCCCGATCGTCGCCGTGCAGGAAAAATTTCACCTAGAGACTATTTGTCGATCAGCTGTTTGTACGGAAATGTCCGACGGGGCGCCGGGAACGGCCCACGGATTTTAAAGACACGGATAATCCGATTTACACGAAATCGCGCGTAACCGTTTTTTTTCTCGTCATTCAAAATTGTTATTGGGGTTAAAATTAATTTAACGTCACACACGAGGGACGGACATGTTCACCGTTGACGGAAGACGTTCTCTGCTAACCCGGCGGCCACGAACGTTCTCTCGCTTTGTGTACGGCGGAAACGAAAAGCGTGGCAACGTCGGCTCTCTTTACCTAAGCGTTTCGCTTTCTAACATTTTGCCAAGGCGCTGACGAAATGAACGAACGCCGCCGGCAATTCCGTTCGCCGTGCCCGCCATTAAATCAGGCGGATACTAGCGCGCGCGCACCTTTCTAAGGCAGCGACACCACTGTGCCAACGTTGAAACGGCCACGTACGTAATCAAACGCGGCCGCCAATCGTCTACGCCGACCGGGACAGTTTCGATAGAAAAATAAACATTTCGTCCGTCTACGTATTACGTCGTTTATTAAATTACATAAAGTTCCATTCTTAAAACATACTGCGCTTACTGTCTACCACTATAAACGTATTACACATATTATACCTATTTGCAAGGTGTACATAACGTGACCGCTTGGGGGAGGGGGCTTACGCTAAATTATCATCACAGAAACGAAAACAAAAATATATAAACCCGTGACGAAGGCTCTCCGGAGTTCGAAACACATTTTCTGAAAGGAAAGGGCTAATGATTTTCTATTTAAATATAATATTAACGTATACGTTATTTTATAATATATATATATATACTTTATACGAATAAAAAATTTACAATTTATTTGAAATTATTCTATATGTCCACAACGTAAAATTACGAAAATAAAGTACTTAATTCTAAATAATATTTCAATAACAATGATATTAAAAATGTCATGTGTGAGATCGTGAACGAACAATCTCTGGATTATACAAATTATATTTACACACAAAAAATCGTAATAATAATACATTTAGATCCCTAGCAGTCTTGTCGTTGTACTTATTAACCACCGAATAAGTCTAGTAAATTATTGTAAGATTGTTCGATAGATTCGTTTCGTGTATCTCGACAAGACAATGAGACAAAATAAAAAAAAAGTAATAATAATAATAATAATAATAAAAAGAAAGAACAATAATGATAATAAAAATTAATAAAGATTGGTAGATACCACGATGGCCATAATGGTACACGAATAGTGGATGGGCGAATGGTATTCGATGACAATAATAATAATAATAATAATAATAATGTACACGGAATCGATAAAAAAAAAAATATAAACGCGTAAAAATATATAATAAGTGTACGTATATAAATAAAATCTGTACTTTAAAAAAACTTACATATGTACACAAGGAAAAGGGAAAGAAATCGCTAAAAAACATAAAAAAAATCGTACAACACGTTCGTGGAAATATATACAGAAAAACATGAAAAAAAAAACCCAAAATAATAATAAAAATAATGATAATCGTAGGTTAAAAATGTCGTCGACGAACGATCGCGTTTACGCCAAAAACGTAGCGCTTTTAAATGTAAACGGCATCGGACACTTTGTTCGGATGTGCGTTGTTGTTATTGTTGTTGTTGTTGTTGTTGTTGGGCGGCGATGATATACCCTCGGACCAGTCCGAGTTGGAATTCGGTGACGACGACGACCAGTGCCATGGCGAGTCGGGCGACGGTGTCGGGAAACTCTCGGGCGCCGCCTCCGACGGCGGCGTCAAATACTGCTGCGACTGGACGACCGGCTGCAGCGACTGGACAGGCGGCTGTTGCGCGCCGCCGTAGAAATGATGGAACTGACTGAACGGGTCGACGGCCTGCTGCATGGTGGCGTGCCGAAGGGCCTGCATGTGCGTGGGCGACGTGGGCAACGACGGCCGCGTCTTGCCCGGCGACGGCGACATGACCACGCTGTGCGGCGGCGACGGTTCCTGAAACGACGTCTGCATGCCCAACAACTGTTGATGTATCGCCCTGTAATCGGATTGTTGCTGTTGATGTTGTTGCTGTTGTTGCTGCTGCTGCTGCTGCTGCTGCTGCTGTTGCTGTTGCTGCTGCTGTTGTTGTTGGTGGTGTTGCTGTTGGTGGTGGTGCATGGCCGCGCCATAATTGGTCATGGGCCGTTGTTGGGACGCGCCAGGCAATTGCGACAGGCATTCCTCGTACGCGGGCGGCTGTTGCGGCAGACCGCCGCCGCCACCGGCTGCGCCGTACAGTCTGGAAACGTCCAACGCCATCAGGTCCAAGTTGTGGCTGGAACCGACGCCGGGGCCGCACGTCACGTCCAACCCGAACGGTTTTTTGTTGCTGGGCGCGGCCGCCATGGACGACATGGCCGCGGACGGCGGCAAAGGTGGCGGCGGTTTTTTCACGCTGCCCTTCCGCTTCAGCGACACGTTCGAGTCCATCGAGTCGGCCGGGCTCGTCGGGTTCGACGGTTTCGGTCTCTTCTTGCCCTTCGTCGAGCCACCGCCTATTGAGCCACCGCCACCGACACTACCACCACCGCCGGCACCGACACCACCACCACCACCACCGCCGCCGCCGCCGCCGCCGCCGCCACAACCAACGGTGTTCAACTTCAGCCCGGGTATGTTCACGTTGGAATGGGCGGACATCATGTGCTGCGTGTCTGTGAACAAATACACCCCGAGGTCAATGTCCGTCCCAGTCGCCGTCGTCCCAGTCGTCGTTGTCGTCGTCGTCGTTGCCGCCGCGCTCGGAGCCAACGCGTTCTTGGGCAGTGGCACCAACGGCCGCGCGACCCGACTCCGCTGCGACTTACTCATGAAGCCGTTGTTGACCGGCACCATGGCCTGGGCGTTCGGGTGCGCCACGTGCGAGTCGAGCAACCGGACGATGTCGTGATGCAACCGTTCGCTGGCCACGTCTCGCGGTAACCGTTCCATGTGGTCGGCGATCTCCCGGTTCGCGAAGTTATCCAAAAGCGCTTTGCACGCTTCGTAACTGCCCTCCCTGGCCGCCAAAAACAACGGCGTTTCGTCCTGAAACACGCGAAATCGTTTTCAAAACTAGACCCCAGCGTTCGCCACGAGTATCGGCCCGACAATCCAAAAACGGGAATCGTAAGCGGGCCCGGTGATATAGGGGGGGGGAGGAACCGAGTCGTTTTACCTTGTCGTCTTGGGCATCCTTGTTCGCGTTGTTGGCCAACAGGATGTTGACAGCGTCCACGTTGTTAACCGACGCGGCCCAATGCAACGCGGTCTTTCCACTGTTGTCCGGTATGTTTATATCGGCGTCCGCGTGTATCAGATCCTCCACCATTCCCTCGATGGCCAGCCTGGCGGCTAATATTAACGGTGTAGTTCCGTCGTGCATTCTCGCATTCAAGTTTGTCGACCTGTTCCTCAGCAGAATCTGCGAACGGAAGTAAACGCCGTCGACGCTCGATTAAAAACGGACGATTCGAAAATGGCGGACGGTTGTGCACGTTGTCCGTGATTTGACGATTGCCACGAGTAATCATTGACGGAACGGTACTCACTTGGAAAGCGCCCATGGCATCGGCCGCCACCGCCGCGTGCAACGGCGTACGGCCGGTGTTGTCTTGGAAGTTAACGTCGGCGCCCATATCCAACAAACGTTTAGCCGCGTCTGCCCTGGCGTACCTCGCGGCCAAATGCAACGACGTCTCCCCGGTTTTATCCAGCGTGGCGTTCAACTCGGCCCCTTGCGAAACCAACTCCGATATCATGTTGGTCGTCGCGTCCTGTCCCTCGTCGTCTTCGTGATCGATGCTCGTGTCCAATCCCGCGCCACCCGCGACCGTCACGTCCATCAGTCTCGTCAGCCCGCCGGGTAGTCTCTCGTTCACTTCGGTCTCCTGCGGGAATCGGAATTCGATAATTAAACACGGCCGCGTACGGACGACAATAGCGAAAAACACTTACCCTGGACGGCGGCGTGTACATGACAGTTGCCTTGTTGTCGTTAGAGTTCAAGTTGCAATGACTCCAGACGTCGTCGTACGGATTATCCAAAGGCTGCGAAGATATCGGTGCCGGTCTATGTCGTTTCGCCGGTGGCATATCGCCTTCGGCGTCTTCGTCCGACCACGCTCCGGCACCTCTTCCCATCGTCATCACACCGTTGCTCATGTCCATACAGCTCAACGTTATGTTATTCTGCTTCATCGTCCGAAGTTCCTGCCCATCGGGCATCCGCCTTTGGGTACTAGTTCTACTGCTGTTACTACCCGTCCGCAAGAACCCTTCCGGGAACCACGTTATACCGGCGGCCTTTTTGCGATGCGTCGATATCAACACTCCGAGACTGAGACCAACCACTAATATCAAGAACATTCCGGTTAGCACCAATGCCGTGCTGCTCCTAGGTTGTTCTGTCGGGATTTGACTTCCGGGTCCAACGCCTTCGGCTCTGTAGATCGGGAACGACGTTGAAAGGGCGTGGCTAGCGGCCGAAGCAGCCAAAAAACCAGCAGCCTACAACGGATAAAAGCCATAAAATTAGAAAACGCGCGATACTACGCTATTCGTTTCGTCGTTTACGCGCTACTCACCCCCGTTGCGCTTGAGAAACATTCGACGTCCCTGGTTATCTCGCATTTTCTGTTGTCGATTTCTAAATAAACTACGACGGCCCCCGGTGGATTTTCCGCGGGATATATCATTTGTTTATTGGTCAAATCGTCTTGTTTCACCCGAACAGTGGCTCGTAACTCTCGGCCAACCTATCGAACAATGTTTATTACGGTCTATATTATACCGGGAAAACAAATATACCGTAAAACGATCGAAATAAGTGAGTTTTCTACGTACGTCTCGCAAAAACGATGTTAAATTAGACAAGAGTTGATGATAGTCCATCCTGAGGACTAAACGCATGGCGCCTTCGGCGATTTTCGGTGGTTCTCTTTCACAATCCATACCGTCCCAATTACATTCGGCGTTATTGCATCCGTAATCGCAATGTCCATTGGCATAGTGACTTTGACAATACGCGTCGTAGATTGGACTGAAATCATTTAAAATCGATAAATCGACAAGTTGTTATCGCCTGTACACGATCGATAATACGAAAATACAATATATATATTTGTATGTATGTATGTATACGTACTTGCAAGGCATTAGGGTTCTTTCGCAATCTCTACCGTCGTACAGGCATTCGGGTGTGTTACATTCGACGTCGCAACGTCCATCGGCGAACACTTGCCAACAATTCTTCGCCGACGTACAATTCCTCCACGGATTCAGCCCGAGAGAACAATCACCGCCATCGAAGTCACAAGCGGCCGTATTACATTCTTGGTGGCACCTGTTGTCTTGCGATTTCGCGGCGCATCCATTAGTCACGCAAGCGGCCAGTTCCCGTTCCCAATCGTAATCTTTTTTGGTCATCACGCCTTTGGACGGGAATTTCCCCAGGCCACCTTTGAATTTCGAGTCGTACATATTGCAGTTCTTTCCGGACCAGTATTGCGGACAAAAGCACGCGTAGTCCCCGAGTTTATTTTGGCACGTACCATCGTGCTCACACGGATTACTATCGCATTCGTTGTAGCTATCGATTTCACAATGAACGCCGGCCGTACCCGGTGGACATTCGCATTGATATCCGCCGTGGTCCAGCGAATGGCACATACCATCGCCTTGGCACGGACTGGAGTCGCAATCGACGCCGAAGAACTCGCAATTTCTACCAGAGAATTCCTTCGGGCACACGCACGTATGGCCCCCTTCCACTTGCGAACACACACCGCCGTTCTGGCACGGGGTGCTCTCGCAAAAGTTCACCTTGATCTCGCAATGCCTGCCCATGTAACCGGCGCGACAGTTGCAGTGGAAATTGTTCACTAATTGTACGCAGTCCAAAGTGCCGTACGGATCGCAGGGATTCGACAAACATTCGTTTATGTCGCCTTCGCACCGGTGACCGACGAAACCGGCTGGACAATGGCAATCGAAACCACCGACTCGATCGACACATGTGCCGTTATTATGGCAAGCGTCCGACGTGCAGTCATCAATGTTAATGTCGCAGATTATGCCCAGAGTCCCGGGCGGGCACGAGCAACTGAAGCTGTTGACCAAATCGCGACAAGTGCCGCCATTTTGACACGGGTTCGGGTGGCAATCGTCCACGTTCAACTCGCAGTTTTGCCCTTGGAAGCCACGTGGACACTGACACGAGTATCCCGCGACTAAATCGCGGCACGTGGCTCCGTTCTGGCAAGGCGCCGAGTCGCATTCGTTGATTTCCTTCGTGCAATAACTACCGGAATAACCGTCGGCACAATGGCACCGATGGCTATTGCCGATATCTTCGCACACGCCGCCGTTGTGGCACAGAGCGTCGCGCCGGACGCCTTTACGTAGAGCCGCGTCGTTGCACGACACCATCTCCACGTCGCACACCTTGCCGGTCCAGCCGGGCTGGCAAACGCACTGGTACAAGTTTTGGATTTGTTTGCACGTCGCTCCGTTTTCGCATGGTTGCGGGATGCCACCGCCTCCGCCGCACCAGTCTACCAACGATTCGCAGTTTTTGCCCGTGTAGCCGTACGCGCAATGGCACGTGTAGTATTTGCCGTGGTCGAGACATGTGCCGCTATTCTCGCAAGGCGACGAATCGCATTCGTTGATTCGCGTCTGACAGTTCAGCCCGATGTACCTGCGGAATTACAAGAACGAATCGGGAACGTTTATTAAATCGTACGATTAAATCGACGGAAAGAATCATTCATGGAACACGCTCGTTTACCCAGTGGGACATATGCAAGTGTAGTTGTTCGTTCCGTCCACGCAAGTGGCACCGTTCATACACGACGAATCGGTACAATCCTGGTCGTTGGTTTGACAGTACATACCGGAAAACCCGATCGGGCACGTACACGTGTACGAGTTGACGTACTGTTTGCAAGTGGCTCCGTTCAGACAAGGCTGAGACAGGCATTCGTCGACGTCCACTTCGCAGTAACGGCCGGAGAAACCGTCCGAACACATGCAAGTATAATCGCCGATTCCGTCCAAACACGTGGCTCCGTTTTGGCACGGTGCTGAAACATTTTACGAGAGGCGGTCGGTTAGGCGAACCGAGCAAACACGAAAAACAACGCGACATACGCTTATTATATATATATATATATACGTATTTTACTTACAGGAAGCGCATTCGTCGGTGTTGATCACGCAGTCGCGACCCTGGAAACCGGGGGCGCACGCGCATTTGTACGAACCGTCGGTATTCTGACACGTTGCGCCGTTCCGACACGGCGCGGTTAGCGCGCATTCGTCCACGTCTTCGTTGCACAAACGGCCCTTCCAGCCGATCGAACATTCGCACGCAAAGTCCAAAAAGTTGCTGGACGGCGAACACTTGGCTCCGTTGCGACACCTGTTCGGCGTGCACGGGTCCAATCGGCTTTGGCATTCCGAACCGGTGAACGGCAACTGACAGACGCATTTGTAAGCGTTGACCAAATCGATACACGAGCCACCATTTTTGCACGGGTTAATGGCGCAATCGTCGATGTTCACGTCGCAATTGTGCCCCGAGTACCCGGGCTTACACTGACACGTGTACCCGTTTATGCGGTCCGTGCACACTCCACCGTGCTGGCACGGATTCGAACTACACTCGTCTATATCGATTTCGCAACGTTTACCGGTGTAACCGGGCCGGCAGTGGCATATGAACTGATTGAGCCCGTCCTCGCAACGCAACGCGTTCAACGAGCACGGGTTGCTGGCGCATTCGTCGATATCGGACAAGCACCGCGGTCCGTAGTAACCCCGGGGACATTCGCAACGCCAACCAGCCACCAAGTCCACGCAGCTACCGCCGTTGGCGCAGGGGCTGCTGGCACACTCGTCTACGTTCATCTCGCAGTGCAAACCGGTGAAGCCGGAAAGACAATCGCACGAATACCTGTGGCGACAAAACACGAGACCAAAGTTAATACCGCCGTTCGACTAATTACGCGATCGATAAATATGTGTGCGTGTGTGCGCGCGCGCGCGCGTACGTACTTGTTGATTCCGTCGATGCATTTGGCGCCGTTCCGACAAGGGTTCGACACGCATTCGTTAATGTTTATCTCGCAATTCACGCCCGACGTACCGGCCCGACAACGACATTGATAACCGTTTATTAGATCTTCGCACGTCCCGCCGTGCTGACAGGGCGCGGACGCGCACTCGTCCAACTGGTCCTGGCACAACAGTCCCGTGTAGCCCGGATGACAGGAACACGTGAACGAGTTCTGGCCGTCGATACACTCGCCGTGCTTGCACGGATTCGACAAGCAGTCGTTGATGTTGTGCTCGCAATTGAAACCCGTGAAGCCCGGCGAACACTCGCACTGGTAACCGGCGATCGAGTCGTGACATATGCCGCCGTGCCGGCACGGGCCGCTCACGCAGTCGTCGATGTTCGTCTGGCACCGGGGCCCGGAGAACCCGGCCGGGCACGAGCACTTATACCCGTTGATCATGTCCGTGCACACGCCACTGTTCTCGCACGGATCGGCTTCGCATTCATCCACGTCGATTTCACACTGCGTACCGGCGAACCCTGAAACCGAACGACGGAGATACGTCCGTTTAAAATTGTGTCCGCCGCTCGTGCGCGCACGTCGCGTACCGACCATAAAGTGGATCGCGACGGGGCACACACGCGCAGACACTCGTCATGGGAATACGATTGAAAAATAAACAAACGTCGCGTCCCGCATTACGGACGCTGGTCACATATCGTCGTCGTCGTCGTCGTCGTATAATATAAATAAATAAATATTATTTACGGAGGACACCGAAAGAGAGAGAGAGAGAGAGCACGCGCGCGTTCGCGTAACAGGTGTGCGAGGCGTGTGCGTGTACGTAGATGTGTGGGAAATGAATAATTCCAAGGAATCGACGGGATCCAGTTCCACGTTTGGTAATTAAATGTCGACAATCTGGTTTTTAATCGCGCAGAAATAATATTAATTACCCGCCGTCGGAATATCCGTCGCTCGACAGACCATCTGTCTCCGAGTTTGGTTGTCGACAAGGACTGTCGGTTCGCGAGCGCGCGCGCGCGTTCCTGGATCACGCAGTCCTATTTAGGTTGAAACGATATCGTCGAATGGGACGATGATTACGACGATGTGTGTATGTTTGTTTTTACAATTCACGTAACGTTCGATGGACACGAAGAAAATTTCTAGATCTCTCTCTCTCTCTCCCTCATACACACACACACACACACACACACACACTGATCGACGACGACGACGACGACGCGTCTTATTTTTATTATATACGTTTTTAATATTCGGACGTTATACGGCGTAATAAAAAAAAATTGTTCACACGCGAACTATCCAATGACACATATACGTACGTAACGAATATAGCGTTTGTGTGCGTGTATGTGTGTATGTTTAACATTTTTTTTAACGGAACACGATTGAAATAGTATTTAACGCGGTTTTGGATTAGAGCCAACGACGTTAAAGACGACACATTTTTCGGTAAAAAAAAAACAAGTGTTTAATTATCGTACGCGAAAACGGACGGAATTCAAAGTTTCACTTTTGGCCTTAGAACTAAAATACGAAATAATCCCACGGTAAATGTGTCGTAATGTACTTTCGTTCGAATCGAACGGAACAAAAGCGAATTAATTCCATAATTATTACGTAATTGTCGTACACACGTTACTTCGATCAACGCGAACGTAATAAGACGGCGTCGAAAACGTCAACTGGAACCCGATAGGCCAATTATTTCGTGTAACTTGTCGGTGTCGCGTTATTGTTTAAAAACATAACTCGAGCTTAAATCGCAATAATTACTTCGTAGGAACCAAAGCGTACGTAGTAAAAGTCCGTTGGTTTCCGCCGTAATCCTTTTTAATTATTAACGATCGCGAATAACGACGGGTCGTATTCGGCCGCGCTTTTGTTTCTTATTCCACGTGAAAAATATAAACCACTAACGTAATAATTTACAACGACGCCGACACCACGTGTATTATGAAAACAGAATATTATGTCGCGGGCTTTTTTTCTCTTTTCCGTCACGTTTATGTTACGGTAAAGAAAAAAAATGATTTAAAGAGGAAACCGTCTTCGCTACCGAACCAAATGTGATGCCATCTGTTCGTTTAATGGGTTCAATTTCGAACCGGGTTATTTATTTTCATTATTTTTCGTTCTTTTTTCGACGGCAATATAAACGCGTTAAAAAATATAAGAACGTAATGCTTCCACGCGTATTCAGCTAAATATAAAACACGGTGGGAACGAAATAATACTCGGTCGCACGATTCGTCGAGTCGAGTCCGTTTGGTGTATACGAATAATTCGATTACGAACTGCGACCACTAACGGCCCCCGGACGTGGGGTGCTACGTCGTGTCGTCGCAACGGCGTGCCGACGACAAATAGCGTTCCTCCGGAACACGAAGACGCCGGAGATAGTCACCCGGGGGGGACTATTCGTGCGGATTTCCGACCGGTTATGCGGCCGCCCGACCGATTGTCGGTATCCCGACCGCAATAGAACGCGAACGTTTACCAGGTCCGAGTGTGGTTACGAACATGGTGGTAAACGACGACGGGGATAAACCTTATCCGGAAATCGATATTAGTAAAAATCGTCGCGTAATGCATACGCAGGGAGTGGCACACCAGTAAACACCGTAAGCGACACAACATCGGACAAAGAACGCGACGGCGGCGTTATATTGTAATAATAATACTTCGGGAAACCGCGCGTCGGCGAAAAACGCGAGTAAACCCATGTAATATCTCCGCTCTCGGGACGCGTATAAACACACGCCCATCACCACGCGCACGATATATATATATATATATATATATAACGTCGCGTACACTATCGGTACACGATATTATATATTGTACACGATCGTGCCGAACAACACACGGCAAAACATTTGTCGTACTACACCTCTCCTCTCACGCGACGCGCTCGCGTGGACGACGTTGGCCGGTGGTGCCAAGTACATTTATCAAACGCCGTCGCAAGCCCACAGTCCGCCGGGACAGCGAGTCCCGTGGCGAAGACACGTAAAAAACGCGCGCGTTCGACATTTCGCGCCGCTTTCCCGTTCGTCCGCCGATATATTATACCGGAGGCGTGGTGTTTATTCGTGGCCGGTCGCGGGTCGACCGACCAGCCGCCGCGTGGTAATATACGTCGCGAGACGTAAACGCCGCCGCGCACGCGCCCTCCGCTCGTCGGCGTTTCGAACCAACGAACGGTCACGGGCGTACGATTCCACGAGGAGTTCGGCACGTTTCCCGTCCGTACGCGGGCGCGCTCGAATGTGTACGCACAGGAAGAGTGCTACGAGAAGTCGACCGACTCGGGCAGCAGCAGCAGCGACCTGCGAACGCTCGGACGTGTACTGTATATATTATACGTCGTATAATATAACCTAACCTCCTCTCGGGCCGCGCGTCAATCACGGTCCGGCCGCGCGCGCGCGCCGCGTTATAAAAGGTAACGTAACACGCGACGCCGTGTCGTCGTCGTCCTCGTGTCTGTCGATTTATTCGCCCGTTGATTTGTAGAACTCACTTACTGACTAACTGGAAGTATGTACGCGCGCCGAGCGAACGACCGAAACGGCGGAACGAAAGATTGGTCGGGGGATGGTGATGATGAGGAGGGGAAGGAGGGAAATCCGGTTAGATCGGTAATAATAATGGTTATTTTGTTTGTTTCGTGTGTTTTTTTTCCAATCGTTATACGTCGCCGTCATTACGACCCTTTTAGGAGTTGCGTATCCAGCCGGGCTCCCGCCCGGGACCGGCACCAGTTTACTATCCACCGGGACGTACGTCGGAGATCGTCCGCATACGGCGAGAAGAATACCGGCCCCATAAATACGATAGGTATGCGCGCGACGCGGCCAATATACACTTCTGCCGGACGCGCCGGCTGCTAATCATTAGCGCCGCGCAGTCGTGTTCTGATAACTCGGTAACTAATATGTTCTCCGCACGGCGCACAATACCGCTACCACCACCGACGCCGCCGTTGTCGCAATTCACCGTAACGACGACGACGGTACAATAATAATCGTACCCAAGGAACGTCAACCCGTTCTTTGTTCCTATATTCGGTTAGAGTTGTTTTCTTCCGAAACGGAAAAACCTTTTCTACGAAAAGGAGAATTTCTCCTTCCCCCCCCCTACACGCTGAATAACCCGACGGCTCGTTCGACGGAACGACCGATACGTTTACAATAGAATTTCACGAACTCGAGCCCGGCGCACGTTCTTTGATTTCGCCGTACTTACGTTACGACGGTAAAAAGGGATCGGACAACGATGACGACGACGACGACGACGACGCGCGTATGTGTGTTGTTTCGCCCCGTACGCAAAACAAAAACGAAGATATGCGCGTCGTCAAAAACACGTGCAGAAACTTTCGACGTGATCGTAACAGAGACTGCCCCCCCTCCATACGACGAATCATTCACCGTGCCCGAAGCGGCAACGTTCAAGCACCGCGCGAATTTCGCGTTTCGTATAAATTCGTTAACGATTCGCGGCCGGGTCAACCTCTTAACAATCGTTACTATACATATAAATATATATATATATATACACGCACGTTATATTCAATAAACGGTAACGAGCGCGTTCGTTAGTCGTCGAGAGAGCGCGCGCTAGTACACAAACGCGATTCCGTGGCGTGGGCGTGATGGTGGTTTTGTGTGTACTACAAACAACAAACGCGATAATAGATTAGGGTCAACGCGAATCGGCGAGACGAAGAGAAGCGAAGGTAAGGGGGAAAAAATGACGATAATAATAAAATAACCACGTACGGCGACGTAAGTGTACGTAACAAATGCACGGAGATGATTTTCCCGGAACAATGGCGCATTGTGAACGAACGTGTGTTTGTATGTGTGTATGTGTGTGTGTGTGTGTGTGTGTGTATTCTCGTTGGTTTCGTGTATGCACACGTGCGTACACACACATATACACATACGCGCGCGCGTAAAGATAAGTATTTTTATTCCGTACATTCCGCGCGAGCGTCGAGGTTTTTTCTCCGCTATTTATCGGGTTTTTTTTCGCTCCTCGTTTCACCGTTTCGTCGTCACCGTTGTCTGTAACGCGCTATCGCGAAAACGCTGCTGCAAGAGACGCGCGCGATTCCTCCGATCATAAGTCCCTCCGGAAAAAACGAGGAGATTGTACACGCGCGCACACACACATACACATATTGAAGACGACCACGAATAGTATTATCCACGTTAATGAGGCGCACCCGGTATTACACGCCAATAAAGGAGAACTTTACTACCCATTAGCGATTACGATCTACGCGTACGACAACGACTGGGTCGCGGCCGTGTACGGGACGCGTCCGTTGTTGTAAGGCCCGAAGCGCCGTCCAAGTCTTCTTATCAGCGCGGCACAACCGCCTGTTCGATTCGAAACGCGCACTCTCGTCCGGTATACAATGGACCGTAAATCTTGAACAAATACACTCGGCGACGACGACTACGAAGACGATGACGACCACGCGCAGACCCGTGTGTTGCCGCGGTGCGCGTAACTATCGATTTTAACGTCGTTTTTTTTTTCGCTACAATTTCTCTCGAAATGATAATAACAACGTTCGATTGTCCTCGAACGCCGCGCTAAATCTGTTCGATTAAATAATTACGCGCCTCGGTAAACGTTTAAACGTGTGTACAATTGTATATATATATATATATAACAATTTCCAGGAGAACTTCGCCGCGAAGAGGAGTAGGGAACAAAAACTCCGGCCGCGATACGATCCTAGTGTACATATATTTCATTCCTCTCGGTCGCCGTCGTCGGTCGGGCGTGTGTGCTTAAAAAATAACGAAACGACACGTCGTCGCGCGGTGGGGCGAACGACCGACCGTTCGTACGGATGTGTTTATCTGGCCGGCGAGATCTGCGCGCCGAGCGTGTATACACAAGATCACGCGAGATCCGAGAGATAAAGAGAGAGCCGCGGAGCTTTTGTGCGCGTACCGGTTGTTCTGGTCGCAGCCGACAAACGCGCGCACCGCGGCAACACACGCGTTTATATATATATATATATATAGGCACGACCCGTGTGACGGACGTCACTACTCAACCGAAACGGCGAATAATAATAATAATATAATTTTTTTCGTCGCGGCCCGCGCGCCGTACTCGTGATCGTTGAAATCGCGCCGGCTAGGTTCCAACGTCGCAGAACCGACACTCCGCACCCCATTCCGTGACCGCTGCTGGTCAAATCTTCCGATTGAACCGACCCAGGGCGGTATCGTAATATCCGAAATTTTTTCTCGACGCCATGTACAACACACACACACATACTCATATATATAACCTACTCTATATAACAGTGTAAGGATTATACAACGGTTCCGATTCGATGGGAATTTCGACGATTTAAACAGTCCGCGGTCGGGTAATTATACATATTAACGTCGTGAATCGTAGTGGTAAAATAGTAACATATTTCCTAGAACCGGTGGATTAAAAATTATTTTCGACGCGTATGTACGCACGCGTTACGCGTAACGTCTAATTATTTTTCGAGCCAACGACCCGCCGCGCGTTTCCGACGATGATTGCAATGTAAAATGCGACGTAAAATGCAACAGAAATCACTAACAACAAGTTGATAGGCCGGTCCGTATGCTAAGGTACACGAAGAACTAACACGCGACCGAGATATTTTCTAATAACCGTAAACCGTCCGATTCCCAT